>JAHBMJ010000819.1:2403-74524 GCA_018398765.1 Chromera velia | reverse complement strand
ATGAGACAGGGGAGGGTTCATCCCACCACCCAGCAGTTGGGATGCAAGACGGGCCGCTCCCGGACCCGCGTTCGCAAGGATGGCCAGCACGTCTGCAGCCGGACCTCCCTTGACGAGACTCGGCATTCCATCGCTGAAGCGTTGTTTCAGGAGACGGGTGGAAGACAGGGGGGCATTCTTGTCTTCTCGTCCGTGTGCCTGCGGGCTGATGTATCCGTTTGAGTTTCTCTGTGGAGTGAAAGCCCCCGTCTCCCCCTCTCCCCCCTGAGGATCTGACCTGTCCCAACCTGCAAGACCACCAGTCCCCGGATCTCCCTGAAACTTCCCTCCCAGTCCTGAGCGCCCAGCCCTCCTCTCAGCACTCACCTGAACATACACACAAGTATGAGGACGGATCATCTAGTCGAATGAACAAAAGAACATCGACAAACATGGAGAGAGGTAAGAACAGGAGACAGCACACAAGCGCAGATCTACAAATACATCATGAACTTTCAACCTGACAAGCACAGGACGAAGAAACAGATGGTCTCTCTCTCACCTGCAGTCCGTGGGAGAGCACGAGGTCTGAGACTGCCTCTGCCGTGCCCCCCCTCGGTTCCTCCTCCTCCCCCCCCTCCCCTGGCGTCTCCGGCATCGGACACAGCCTCAGACCTCTCAGAGTGTCCAGTCGCACAAGGGCATGGAAAATCTCATCATCTGGGGGGATCCACCTGAGGAAAGGGCACAAAATAAATAAGCGCAAGGGGGTTGAAAGAGCTGCAGAAACAAAGGATCTTTTTGCAAGCGGATTTCCTTCCACCATCCCAAGAAAGAAAGTGACTTACTTCATGCTCGGATTTTGAGAACTTTGCTTTCTGTCCGACAGCAGGCACTTCCAAGAAAAACCAGGCTCTCTCAAAGCATCTGTCAGTCGATCATTCGGTCGATCGTGTGGACTTTCGCACGCACAGATAGATAGACTGACTTTGGAAAGAAGGTCTGCAGCTGGTTGAAGAACG
This sequence comes from Chromera velia, assembly GCA_018398765.1. NCBI lineage: Eukaryota > Chromeraceae > Chromera > Chromera velia. The sequence goes on along the minus strand of JAHBMJ010000819.1, from coordinate 73,523 downwards.
GATCGTTGGAGAGCCACCGTCGTTTTCCGGACAGAAACGGGGAGTCCAACAATTTCCGCATTTCCAGTCTTCCTCTCTTGGTCCCTTCACGCTTCTCTGCCCCCGAGCCAAAGCCCTCTGCTGAGTCTTCTCCTTGCCACTCGCTCCCGTCAGGACAGACACCTTTGCAGGGACATTCTCGAGACCGCCGGATTGGCAGGCGAATATCTGAGTCCTTCAGAGCTTTCAGCGTCTCTTCAGTCTGCACTTCCCTGAAACTCCACTGATTCATCGCGGCCTCTCGTGTAGCGTCGATGATCGAACGAGGGAGACGGGAAACGTTGTCTCTGTCGAGAGTCCAGACCTCAGCGACAGGAGACACAACAACAGCAGTGAAAGCCTCCAGCATCGCTGCCTGCTCTGTCGGAGTCAATTTCTCTGTGGGAAGCTGGAAGAATGTGGCAGAGCACCCTAAAGTGTGTCCAACATAAACACGGGCCACTTCTACCCCCTTGCTGACCCTGTGAAGATTCAACCACTTCGACAGAGCAGTGCCATGAGGAAGTATCGCACGATCATTCCAGGCTGCCTGGAGCGTCCCTTCGTCCTCTGTGGGAACCCCGACGGGGGGGTTGGCTGCAGCTGCCCCCGCAGTGGGCGAGCCTCCTGCGTTGGCCCCTTGTGTGTCCCCCGCGTGTGCCTGTCCATCCTGCCGACTTGAGGGACGCCCCCTGACCGCCATGCACCCCGGTCCCACAGGCTTCATTTTCAGAAGCTTCACCTGTCCAGAGATAATGATGAACAGCTTGTCGCTCTGCTTCCCCTCTTCGTACAGGATCGTGCCCTTCACGAAGCTCTCCTGCACACTCACACACACACACACACACACACACACACAGAGGGGAAGGTGCGGGGAGAAATTAGCGAAGGAATTCATTCACTTGTTGTGACTGCTGACACCCATGAGTCATCTGCATGGGTCAAAAAAAAAAGAAAAGAATTAAAAGCAACAAGTCCGTAGATGCACCCGCACAGGTACGTACGAGCACACATGCAGCCAAAGATGCATCCACTTAAGTTCATTGCTTACGAACCCGCTTGAAGTAGTACGGCATAACCCTTTCCACAGTGCTGTCACTTTGGGACCTCGCTCCAGGGAGCCAGGTCTTCAAGAACTGAATGTCCAGTCTCCTCTGCCGATGAATGTCCTCCTGCACATCCGAATGTCAATTGCACAAGGGCATTTGGAGTGAATTGATTCGATCATCTCTCAGGAGTGATACGAATTGCAGGGCTTGAAGAGGTCTGGATCCTGAGCCATTGGCTCAGTGGTCTTTCGAAGTCGTTTTTTTAGATGATTTTCGTACATGCTTCTCTGTCTTTCGGTCGGCCGATCGGTCAGCCAGTCAGTCTGTCTATTTGTCTGCCAGTCCTTTCACAGAGTGTCCAAAGAAGGAAAGGAAAGAAGAAGATGAATATGCATTTTGTCTCTTTGTACCTCTCGGATGTATGTAAACTAGCTGTCTGTCCCTGCTGCAGCCTGACGGACCGACCTTAATGATGGAGTCGAAAGAGTCTTTGTCGATGATCAGAAATTCTGTTTCTCCGACTGTGCGGATGGTGGCGTTCCTTCTGTCTTTGCTGATCAACGCGGCATCTCCGAAACTCTGTCCCTCTCTGAGTTCGTTCAACCACATGAATTTGGCAGCAACGAGAGGGTCCTCATCCTTCTTGAAGATGCTCTTCTTAGGACCCTGTTGACGCCCCTTCTTCGCGCCGCCACTCTCCTCCTCACCCTCCTGAGGCACCTGGTCGGGCGTGCCCTGTCTGTCTCCTTCTCTCGACGCGTTTGGGCGTTTGGCTTCCTCGCCAAAAGTGACTGCAGACTCGCCAGCAGGAGTCCCGTCTCGCTTCCCTGGTGTCCCCCTGCCTGCCTGTTTTTCCTTTTCCTCTTTGGCCTTTGAACTCTCTGCCTGCTCTAGCACAGCGCTGAGTCTCTGTATTTGATTCTCGAGCTTCCGGACACGCGCCGTCTTGCTGCAGACGTCAGTGAAGCTACGGAGGGAGGCCAAAAGGGGCGACATAGAGATCTCGGTCACCCTCGGATCTTCTATCTCGAACCTAAACACATATTCATGCAGGTGGTGGCAAGCGTGTGACGATAATTATCTGAGTGCACAGAAAAAAAAAAGAAATCCTCGCATACCCCACCCACAGGATGAGGATGCAAACATTGCTTTTTACAGACTCTATTCCTGATCTCCTGAGGGTGAGCCGATGCGTTCCTCACCCACCTGAGTCTCTGCAGTTCCTTCTGGATCTCCACCCTCTCCTGTGCCAGACTCAAGACCAGATCCCAGGAGGGCAGACCGCCCTTTCCCAGAGCGTTACTCGCCTTCTCGATCTGTTCATCCTGCAGGAACACACAAAAAAATGGCGCTCTTCCAAATCGAAGACTGCTAAGTCGAAGGCTTTCAAGTGTGCACAATAGAGAAGGGGGGCCGATCGACCGACTTATTGCCCAATTTTTCAATTCAGAGGTGGCTGATTGATAGATTTTCTTGTGCTTGAATCTCTTCTCGAGCCCCTGCTGACTGACCACGAAGTCGGATTTCTTCCTGCTTCTGGCTCCAGAGGGCATGCCCTGAAACGCGACCTTCTGCTGGGTCTGTGCGTCCACGCTCTCTCTTCGCTCGGCCCTCTGGATGGACGACCGTCTAGTTCTCTCCAGCAGCTGGCCCGGGAGCGCCACCGCCTTCGAGGCTGCCATGCTTTGGCGGGTTTCCGCAGCACCTCTCGCGTTCTCTTTCTGTTTCCACACGGTCACTGAGCCTTTCAAAATCATGTAGAAGTTGTCAGGCTCATCCCCCTGCAAGATTAGATTAGATGTGCGGAGACGTTCTCATTCGCGTCCTTCAATGCTCTTGATGTCGCTCGTAACGATAGAATACATCTCAGACTGATCCCCCCGCAGCAACGCAGCAGCATGTGTGATCCTCCTTCCACCTCTCTTCGTTGACACATGTATGTGCACGCAAAGTTGGCATGAAACGTGCATGCAGACGAGAGCTTTGCTCAAACTGCAAAAATGAAACTTCTGTTTCAAATTATGCTGACGACTTGGTGGCTATTTGAGACAGAATGGATCCAGCATACTCGACACGAAGTCGTTCAAAAAAAGTGGCTTGAGCAGAAGACCGATTAATGAAATGATCATTCACTCGCTCACTCACTCACTCATTCACTCACTCACTTGATTGAAGACGATGGTCATGGCGGGCACCACCTTGTAGCTTGCCTTCTGGCAAACCTCTTTCTGCAGACAGACAACCAAGAAGAACTTGAATTTTGGGAGGAAAGAAGAGAAATGGACTGCCGAGTAAACAGACAGGGCGACTGTTTGGCCTTTGCCATGCAGCCTGTCCGGCATTTTTATCGTGGATCTAGGCAGATGAGCAACTCAGATGCGCTGCCCCATTTGTTGTCGAGAGTTCGTGGCCTTCGTTTAGGCAACTTGGATGTAGCTCCATGATCCTCCACTGAAAAACTCAAATGGCAGGTGTCCGACTTTCAGTTGTGCAAGAACGCATGCAAGAATGCACAAAAGCGTCCATAATCAACAAACACCGTTTTGTGTTTGCAATCAATTGGATGATCCGACCGACTCTCAGGTGTCCGACTTTCAGTTGTGCAAGCACGCATGCAAGAATGCACAAAAGCGTCCATAATCAACAAACACCGTTTTGTGTTTGCAATCAATTGGATGATCCGACCGACTCTCAGGTCCGGGTTCAGTTGTTGGAAGAGAGCGGTCGGTTTGAGCACAGAGAGGAGGGTCTCGATTTCCTGAGGGGTTCTCGTGCCTGGATCCTTCCATTTGAGGACCTGGGCGGCCTTCTGCTTGTGCACGTTCAGCTGCACACACAGGCAGGCACAAAGAGAGTACAAAAGGGGGGGAGTTACGAGTTGATGCACGCAAGGACGCATGAAAATTTTTGATCCAGCGCTGCGTGCGTCAAGAGGCAGAAAGAGAGTACAAAAGTGGAGGATTTGAGAGTCAGGAGTTGGTGGGCGTCGGGATAAAGGCACGCAGAACAATGCCGAATCTCAGAGACGACAGTTTGGGTTCTGCAAACCAGCAGAAAGTGAACCAAAGAGATGTCTCTATTCAAGAGACGTGCCGGCCAAGTCGTAGAGATTGCTCATGCACCCACCTGTCTGTACTGTTTGTCGATGCGTCTGTAGTCATCTCTGGTCAAGGAGAGAAATTCAACCTGAGCCTCTGCAACCTTCACTGTACACTTCCTGCAGGCAGGCAGGCACAAAGGTTGGGAATGCCATATGCAGCTTCGGGTATTCAGAGAAAGCAGGCTTGCCGCGGTCAATGTCTGTGTGCAAAATCAACAAAAGAAGCTCAATTGCGTATCTCTCTTCAGTGCAGAACTCGGACAACCACCCTCCTCCCGCATGACTCGACCCACTCACACACATACCTTGTGAAGAAACCGTCCTGAAAGGCTTCCTCTCCGAAGCATGCCCCCTTTTTTATTCTTGCCACCGGATCCTTCCCCATGTTGTGGATGAAGACATCGACAGCTCCGGAGAGAAGGAGAAAGAACGCATCCAGATTTGCACCCTGCAGACAGAGACAGACAAATAGACAGAGATGCGGAACAGATGGAGTATCAGGCAGATGTGCTGTCATTATCGAAATATCCTAATAACCTCTGATTGGTTTACTTCCGCTGCTTTCTCTTCATTCATTGCCTGACGTACTGACCTCCTTGAAGAGGGTCTCTCCCCTCTTCCTCTTGTTGTAGTGACACAGCCGTGCGAGCTCCATCCTCATCTTCGTTGGCAGCGCTGCAAGATCTTGCTGTGTGCACACGAGCGCGTCGATCACTTGCAGGTGGTCTCTGCAGGGTAGAGATGAGACATGCATGTGCACAGGCAGGCAAGTGACAAGGAATGATCGTTTGAATCTTTGTGCCACGTACAGAGAAAAACAAAGGACGAAGGAGAACAAGAAGGAAGGAGGGAAGGAGAATCGAGGTTCAGCCCAAAGGAAAGAGGAGACACTAGCTGCGACGGAGAGAAAACGACGCGGATGGAAGGATGAAGCAAGAGCTATGCTGGTTGGTTGATTCATGAGCGACAGGAAGGGAGGACGAAGGTCGGAAGAGGAATTAAGAGAGCCAGGAAGTACGGGAATGAAGCAGCAATACGGCAGGAAGCACGAACCGGGTAGAAGGAGAATACAGAAGCGAGAAGGAAAGAAAAGTGGTAGGAAGAACTGACACCACTCGAGCCTCCATCGGAGTTTCACGAAGAATGTTGATGGCTTCTTCGTGCTTTGCAGTGAACACCTGCAACAACCATCCTCACTCACTCACTCACTCACTCAGCCACTCCAGATTCGTTCATTCACACAAAGAAAGTGCTTGATATTCCGGACAGCTGACGTGAACAGAAAGAAAGGAAAGGACAAAAAAGAGTTGAACGTCAGAACCACACACTTATCCTGTTGGCGTGACAACTTTTTGGCATCTTTATTCTCTCAAAGAGCTAGGGAGAGAAAAAGGTGCAACCTCAGATGCATCCGTAAGTTTCCCTCGGAGTACGCAGTCTCGAAGAAGAAAGGCAAAGCTTTTCCGATCGTCCAATGACCCATGCAGTCAACCTTTTAATCGTGTGACTCACCGCCGTGCTTTCTGCTACCGCCATTTGGAACCTCTTCGCAGAGAGCATGAGCAGGGAGACGGGGTTGGCAGCAACAAGGGAGTAACTTCTCTTGACTGGATGGACCAGAAACCAATCACCAAAATGTGCGCCTATCCGAAGAGTCGTCAGTCGCATTCTCTGGTGCCGAGTCGGAACCCCTTTTTCCACTCGTCGTAAGGCAATCACCTCGGCTGGTGTAGGCTTCGAAGTCTTCTCTTTGTCTTTTTCTTCTTTCGGCAATGCTCCATCTTTCTGCTCTCCTTCTTCCTTTTGCTCAACCGTTTCCCCGTCCTCTTTTTCTGGTGGAGGAGACGGAGGTTCCTTCGGCTCCAAGGGTTCCGATACGGCGCTACTGGACAACTCCGAGATGGTGCCCGACAGGTGCGCGAATGTCTTCTCTCTCCTCATTCTGGCCAGCATATCGCCATAGGAGGACCACCAACTCTTCAGTGCTGCAATGACCCCTCGTCGGATCGTTTCATGAAGGCTCGAGGGGGCCAGCGGTCTCCCTCCAGACCACTCCTCCTGCAACATGTGCATCAACCTGAGTACCTCCTTCTTGCCTGGAGGGGGCGTGTGCTGCAAATCCACCAGACCCAACTTCACGGGGGAACGGAAACCTGCTGCGGGGGATATTAAGGGAGAGGAAATGCCTCTCTGAGAGTATCTTCGCCCCCCCTTCCCAGCCGCCATCCTGTAGGAGCCTCTGGTGGTCATGGAAGCCGACCTTCTCTTCATGTGATGCAGACGCTGTACGGCGGGGGTCACAACGAGCTCCACCACTTTCTGCAATGCAGATTGGACAGGTATTGAAAATGAGAACTCTAGATTACCTACAGCATTTGATGTGCAAACTCGAACGACAATCGTTTCTATTCGATCAAAAAGAGGTTTCACGACTCTGAATTTGTAACTGGAGAATACGGATTAAACACAAAATTGCGTTTACTTTCATACAGAATTCTGTATGAAAGTAAAGGCACGCGCGACTCTGAATTTGTAACTGGCGAATATGGATCAAACACAAAATTATGCAGCGCACCTGTCTCCTTAGCTTCTTGCCTTCCCCTATTGGGAACACTGACGGACGGACCTTTCCAGGGGCCTCCGTTTGTTTTCATACGTGATTCTTTTTCTGTATGAAAATAAATTAAAGACGGACGGACCTTTCCAGGGGCCTCGAGAATGTTCCTGAGTCTGTCGTTGAGCGGAAGGTCCCTGTCCTGACTGGACCCCTTACTCGAGAGCTTCGAGGGCCCCCTCGCCAGGCCCAGTGCGGGCTTCTCTAGATCCATGGTGGTCTGGCTTCGGAAAGGGGCCATTGTGACAGACTTGCGCCTGCGCCCAGGTATCAGACCTTCTTCTTCACTCTCTTCCCCCTCCTCCTCCTGGCAATGAGGACTCGCGTCTTCAGGCCCCAGGTCTTCCATTGGAATGTTCAGGCGCTCAGGAGAGGCCTTGGTGGGGCTTGTTTGCGACCTCGTGAGAGATCTGCGACGGTTTAGCTCGGCACAGAGCGAGCTGCGTCTCCGAGGCGGAAGGCCTGGATGAGGCAGAGTGTTTGCAGAGGGGCTCTCTCGGGCCTCTTCTGCAGGTGAAAGATCTGCAGGCAGAACCTCGTCTCCCATGGAAACGTTGGAGACCGCAGTGGCCAGGGCGGGGGGTGGCAGCGTTACTGGTTCGGGTTTGTCAACCTCAAATTCTGCGGGCAGGTCCTTGTCGACTTCTGTGGTCACAATGCGGCTTGTTTCTGGTTTGGCCGAAGAAGCAGATGAGCTGAGGGAGGAGGAGCAAGGACTCCTGTATTTGTGGTGGTCGTTTTCCGAGATCATTTTCTGGACGTGGGGGTGGAAGCGTCTTTTTGCTTGAGATGGCAAGGGCAGGGGACAGGACCTCGCGCGCTGTGCAGATGAGCCTCCATGGGGCCTCAGTGTGATGTTCAGCCCGCTTCTGGCTGTAGAGGATCTCACGGGAGACGTGGGAGCTCTAGAAAGGCGCTGGCTCTTCTCCACACTCCCGCTCTCGTCTCTCTCCATTGGGGGGGGGGAGGAGATGCCTAGAGGTACCCTTGACATGCCTCTCTTTCCAAAGGGGCTCCAGTGCAGGGCGTGGAGAGAAGGGATAGGCCCAACAGGCTGCATTCATGTGAAGAAGAGATAGATGGAATTGATGGATTGTGGACTCTCATCATGCCCATGGATTGGAGAAGTGCATTCCAAGGTGCTCCAAGGCTCTCATTCTGAATTGCAGCACGTTGCAGGAGAACATGCAACCTGGACACAGTCTTTCTGCTTGCCTTTCTTTCTTCAAAGACAGAGGGCTTCTCACCACAGACTACCATTTGCCGGTGTCAGAAATGTAACAGATCGAGGGACTTCCTATCGTGCGAACACAGTCAATGGGTGAGGGAGGAGCAGAAACAAACAAAGAGGCCCATATTCGATGTTCATGCACGTCAGCTTGACCGATTGCTGACTCGACCCACCCTAGGGTCCTGAAGTGAGATCGCGATGTCGTGAGGCATCAGTTCCTTGCACCTCCCTAGAGCGAACAGACTGCCCTCCCTATTCTCCCTGTACACCGGGTCCGCCCTCTCCACCTCCATGCCTGCGATCTGGTAGCAGTACCTCAAACGAGGAAGGTACGGGTGGAGGGCGACTGTGCGTTTGCCGTTCAGAATGTCAGCAAGAAACGCGACCCAGTCCTCTGTTTCAGTCTCCTGCAGGACCAGTTCAAAAATAGCAAGTATGCATCATGCGCACACGTGCATGCACACCCAAACTTGCACTGATCAGCAGTTGGGTTCAACTTGTAGGGTCACTGAAAGAATAGAGGCGTTGTTTGTGGCTAGGAACGTCGACAAGAAATACGCAATGTAGTCACTCATGTGCCCCACTGCTCTCGCACCTTTGTCTGCGCGTTTTGTCAACCAGAACGATGCTTTCTGAACCTTTCTTCCGAGCTTCCCTTCTCAGACCGACCAAGAGTTCCCGTCGCACAGTCTCTGCTGCCGCCCATCGCACCACCGTTCTCCACCGAGCTCTCTTCAGCCATTCCAGCATGTTCCCTCCTTTCTTCAGAACGTGCACCTGGCCCCTCAAGATCATCACAAACGTGCGATGGAGCTGTCCCTGCCGAGCTAAAATCATCCCGGCATTCACGTTCTTTAGGCGGAGCTGCCGACAGAGAGCGTGACGGTGACCCCTCTCCAGAGCAGCGAAGAGCTCGGACTGCTTCAGCTGTACAGAGAAAGAAAAAACATTGGGTACACACAAAAAAAAGAGGAATCAATCACAAGGATCGAGGGTCTCTTGCAATAAGAATTCGCGTCATCATGATCATCATCGCACAGAAAACACTGCACATGCTCAACGAAAAATGACTATCGACAACAAATCCGCAGATCGAGAGATTCACGTTCATTTATGCAAAGACTTTCCGGGTTTGATTCAGACAAGCAACTGACAAGTCTGTCGAGCATGGCGATCTCCGTCTTGTCCCTCCTCTGAGGTGCTCTTGTTCGGAGAATCTCGAGGGCGATGTCGTAACTGATCACATCCTGCCTCTCTGGCCGCACGAATCTGCAGATGAATGAAGAAAACAAGGGGGTGGAAACAAAAACCCCAAATTGCTATCCAGCTCCATTGAATGAATCGTCACAGAGGCCTTCTATCGAGCTCATCTGCTGAAAAGCAGCCGCAATTAAGTCACGCAGGTGCGAGTGGACAGTCCAAAAAGTGTGCGTGCGTCAAAAAGGCTACTCATGAAACGCGGAAACTCTGAAGGTGTCACTTTCTCTCGGGGCGAAGCAAGAAAGCTCGTAAAGTGATTCATTCGCCCTTATTTTCATGGACGGAGGCGAATGCCTTCGATCATCGAATAAATTTATCTCTGCTGACCGACCGTCTGTACGTGATCTTGTCCAGTACGAAGACGGAGGTGAATTGCAGAGACACCACAGAGGCCATTCTCGGAGTGTCCAGAGCCAGGCCCCACTCGCCGAACACGTCGCCCTCCTCCAATTCACACACATGCTCCAAAACGGCAATGATCTGCATGCAGTCGAATCCCAAGAAAACGAAAAACCGGGAAAGGAAAGCTCATGCAAGAGGCAAAGCCCTCTCTCTGGCTTGCACGGCATTTGTTTCACTCACACAGGAAAGTCAGACCACCATCCACACTGACAATTAAGGATCACAGCCGTGCTCTTCTCTGCACTCACCACAGTTTTCTCAAGGTTCAGTGCCTTTTCTGTCACAGACAACACACAAATGTTTCGGACATACTGAGTGACTGAGTGATTGAGTGATTGAGTGACTAAGTGACTGAGTGACTGAGTGACTGAGTGACTGAGTGACTGACTGACTGACTGACTGACTGACTGACTGACTGACCGACCGACCGACTGACCGACTGACCGACTGACCGACTGAGTGACTGAGTGACTGAGTGATTGAGTGATTGAGTGACTAAGTGACTGACTGACTGAGTGACTGAGTGACTGAGTGACTGAGTGACTGAGTGACTGAGTGACTGAGTGACTGACTGACTGACTGACTGACTGACTGACTGACTGACCGACTGACTGACTGACTGACTGACTGACTGACCGACCGACCGACTGACTGACTGACTGACTGACTGACCGATTGACCGACTGACTGACTGACTGACTGAGTGACTGACTGACTGACCGACCGACCGACTGACTGACTGACTGACTGACTGACTGACCTCGTCTCCCTCGTCATCCACTCCCAGGTCGCCTCCCCTCTTGATTATGCTCCCCTGCCTGTCCCTCTCATTCCCCTGCTGTGCTCCATTCTGGCCCTTCCCCTGCTGCTGCCCGTTTGAATCGTCTCCTCCGTCCTCCTGCAAAGAAAAATGACACAGCACCTTAGCAAAAGAAATGCATGTTGGATCCTCTCTCTCTTCATTTTTGCATTCCGTGTGGCTAAGCCGGGGACATGTAGCCCCTCTGTCGATGTTGGGGCTTCGTGCGATACAGATACACATTCCTTTACTGGCTGCACAGCCGCCTGCATTCAGACTTTCTCTTGACAACAACTACATAGACAGTCGGACAGAGTTCTCTCAGACCCCATTGCATGCGTTTCTGTCTGGGTGGCACTCCGTTTCTCCACACGTGTGTTTGCCTGTTTGTCACTGAGTGAATGGTTGTGCGCTCTCCCAGTCGTTTTCAGATATGCGAAAGCTCCCGCGCTTTGGATCCTGTGCAGATGAGATCTCTGACTTGTTGACAGTTGGGCTGCCGCTTTCTCACTGATGATTGTTCTCTCTCGCTTGTTGAGATATTCATTCTTACACACTCTTTCTGATCAGAGCACATACAGCACGCTTCCTCCTGACCTCAGCATTGATCACGTATTTGATCTCCTGGTAGACACCGCACGAACCCTGCACAAGGACACATACACATACACATACACATACACGTATTTGATCTCCTGGTAGACACCGCACGAACCCTGCACAAGGACACATACACATACACGTATTGGATCTCCGCACGAACCCTGCACAAGGACACATACACATACACATACAACACATACACGTATTTGATCTCCTGGTAGACACCGCACGAACCCTGCACACCACAACACCAGCACACGTTCACACGTAGAAACACGCACACAGACATACACCGGGGTACACAAACGAAGCGCATACCGCGGTAGCTTTGCATGCTTCATTGACGAGAGTTGATTTTCATCTTTCAGCTAGTGTAGAAGCAAAGGAAGCAAGCTCTGACTGACGTTGACGACTCCAAAGACCAGGTCCGGCATGTCGCCTTCCTTGACGATTTCCGAGAACGCCGCGTAGGAGCGGATGTCCACCATCGTGGCCACCACTCTGAGGGCCTCTTCGGGGATGTTGGCGAACATCGGCACAGACCTGCGAGCCATGCGTTTACTTTCATATGAATTCTGCATGAAAGAATTCACAAACGGCGAACATCGGCACAGACCTGCGGGCCCGGAGTCGCGGGAATGAATGCGTCTAGGGATGAAAAGAAGCACGAAAATACGAGAGAACACGAGCACAGCGGCACGAAAGATTATCCGAAGAGGTGGGCGGGAAAAGGCGGAAGGGAGTCGGGAATTTCGACAAACAAAGACGTGGACAGGGAGTGAATGAAACTCGCCACTCCAGATGGATGGGACGTATAGGATGGGAGAAAGAAAAGGAGGCGAGCCATGCACAGGAAGGAAGGAAGAAGACCCGACTTGCAGGCAGAGAAGAGAAGTGGGTGTCCTTTCATTCAGCGTACCTGAGGAACTCTGCGAGGATGGCCAGATCCTCCGACGTCCTGTCAGAGACGGGCTTCGTCTTCAAAATTTGGACAAAAGCCGCCAGCTTCACCTGCAAGTGTGTGAAACAGGAACTTACGCACATCCATCAGTCTTGAAAGGAACCGTCGAGCATCACGCACTCCGCGATGCGTCCGATTGACGTGTTGTCCAAAAACAAAAAAACAGCTAGTCGTCTCTCTCTCTCTCTCTCTCTCTCTCTCTTCGCCCTCTGTGTGTGTGTGTGTGTGCGTGTGCGCGCGCTGCGAGGTGGTCTCCCTAGCTTCCAGACATGCTTTCATCCCAAAATGGACCCTCACCTGCAGCACGCGAGCGGCCTGCAGCACTTCCTGGTAGAAGGCCTTCTCGATGACGAGCAGCTGGCAGGGCGTCAGCGTGTGCACAGTCGCCATGCGCTTCTCGTTCCTCACAAGCGCCCACTCTCCAAAAGAATCCCCTTCTCCCAGCGTGGCAACGTGGTTCATCTCCTGGAGGGGGAGTCTCTGAAGAACGGGAGCGGCAGGCTTGGCAGCAGCGGGGGGGGCGAGGGTCTTTCTCTGAGGGGGGGGGGACGCAGGAGGGGCCTCGAGTTTTGATTGAGACGCTTGTGAAACGGGGGGTGCCTGCTCAGGCGACTTTGTAACTGGCGTGTCTGTTTGCGGTTGTTGTTCTTGGGCTTGTTCTCCTTCTTCTTGGGGGGCTTGGGAAGGGCTCTCTTCCCCCTCCTTCTCCTTCTCTTTTTCCTTCTCTTTCTCTGCTTCTTTTTGTTTTTCCTTCTCGTTCTCTTCTCCTCCAGAGACTTCGTCTTCTTCCGAATTCTGCAAGAGCACGTTCAACGAATGTTAATAGATTCATTGGTAAGACAGAAAACTCGGGGGGGGTGTCTTCAGGAGTCATCTCAGACAAAGAAAACTAAAAAGACATCCGGAAAAGATACGTCGATAGGAAAAGCAAACGAAGCGCGGTAAAGGCACAGACAGAAGACGACTTGCAAAGAAAAGCCACACTTTTGCTTCACTTTCGACGTGTATGTCTTCGCAAAAGTCCCGCACAAACTCGCGTCAATAGACACAAAAAAACACCATACGCACGCATCATAGCTTGAGAGAGACGGACTTGTGTAATAACCGTTTTAGATGCTTGGGATACTGGAGGTGCAGGTCTGCTGACGCTCTGCTTTGGCTTCTCTGGTGAGGGCGGGGGTGCGGTTGGACTTCCCGCTGTGATGGAGGCCCTGCCCCCCCTTTTTTTCTTCTTTGCCTTCTCTGTGTAGATTCCGACCTCTCCTGAGAGAATGAGGTAGAAGGCGTCTCCGTCGTCCCCCTGGTGAAACAACGTGTGGTCTGCAGCATGCATGAACGATGGTCAGAGGGAGAGATGGTCCATTGTGACATACTTTTTGGCCTCAGGTTTCTGATAAGGAAGACAGTGCTGGCCGGTGCGTGCTCTATTGGATGGTATAGAGTGTGAGCAGATACCCTGATGACAAACGGAAGACAGAAAGAAACTGTGAAGAAGTGAAGAAAGTTGGAGGATGAGGAAAAACCCAAATAAAGGTCAGTCGCTTGACAAAAACATCATGCAATTGCGTTTCGATTCTCAGAGGGAGTTTGCAAACCTCCTTTAGATCAAAAAGTGCAAGAGGCATGCGAAATAGTTGGCACGAGGAAAAGAAAGACCTCTCTGACCTGCAGGCACTGGGTAGTAGTCAATGTCTTTGCACACCATGTTTCTTGTCTTTGCATCAAGAGCCCTGAAGAATTTATTGCTTTTCAATACTGCGGAGAGGAGATCAATGTCCTCTCTGGATCTGTACTGGGGGGCCTTATTCTTCAAAATATTAATCACATGGCGCAGACGGTCGGGAGATATTTTCTCCAACGCTTCGGCGAGCTCCTTGGCCTCCTCCTTCTTCTTCACCCCCTCTTCCTCCATGATGGTCTTCACGTTCTGCTGCAACAGACCTCGAGCCTGCAGAGTACGACCAAGAGGAGTGATCTTGCCTGTGGTAGACCGTCCAATGAAGGCAAATTTCTGGTCTAAGTGGGGCTCTTTGGTGTCCTCTGCCTCATCATCTGACTCCTCGTCCATCATTTTCCCGGGCATCGAATCCCGTCGCCCTTCCCCCTCCTTTCCAGTGGGGGAGGGGGAACCAGGGGCGGCGCCTGTGACTGAAGCCTGTGACGCCCTCCGAATGTTTTCAATGCGCTCCTGCACTGCCTCGAAGAGAGAGGCCCTCCTTTCATCCCGAAGGCGTTGCTGCTCGGGTGTCAAGATGGATTCCCTCCTTGTTGTGCTCTTCACCGCCCCCGTGGGAGGGGACTGGGGTCTGGGCTCTGGGACCTCAGCAGACATGGTCAGGGAGTCAGAAGCGGGTTGAGAATGTGAGGGAATGTGCTAGGACGATGGTAAAGCAAGGAGGGAATCAAATCACGTGAGTCGATTCGGGCATGTGCAACTGCAATGCGGTTGGGTCATCTGTGTATACATGCATGTACTGACGGAAGTTCTCCTGTTTGCATGAACCTGCGCTTTGATTTGGCAACTGGGAAGTTCTTTCAAGCAGCTTTTGAAGCAATCGATCCGGAGGGCTTGAAAGCTTCCACTTGTATATACGTACTGAACATAAACAGACATGCAGCGGGGCTCTACAGAAAGCTAAAACATACCACTATATACATATATTGAGGTACGTACAGAGGCGTGCGGAGTCTGCGGACATCGTGTATCGGTGTGCATCGGTGTCCAAGCCTGCTGAAACCGCGAGGCAGCGGCCCTGAAAAGAGAAAACTACAGCAGCGGCCAAACTTGTAAGTGCCGCGTTTTTCTGTCTTTGCGGGGCCAACGGAGGCCCGCCCACCATGCAGGTGCATGTTGCTTGTGCATGCAGCATGTGTTGTGTTGCAAAATGCAGCAACGTACACAACAACAGGTGTTGCGCAACACAAGAACAACGCAAACAACAGGGAAACAACAGTCAAGCAACAGAAGAGCAACAGACCCAACAGACACGCAACACCGAAAGAGTTGCGCAACAACCCTGTGGGTGTATAACGTTCAGGTCACTATGCAACAGGAAACCTGAGGAAAGCAACAGGGACATTGATGCGGAAGATTAAAGCTCACTGCATGCTGGCCATTCAAAAGATCGGTACACATGCATGTGTTGTCATTTGCGCACCAGGCATGGAACGCCGCGGTCTTCGATGAGTGCATCTGTATACGTTTGCAAGAGAACATTGCGTCTTCAAGATCTCCCCATCTCGGCACTGGGAGGTTCGTTTGACAGACAATTGGAGCATAAAGCTGACCCCCGGCTCGACCAAGATCCCGTCACACGCGAACTTCGATCCTTTTTGTGAAGAGAGAGAGAGAGAGAGAGAGAAAGCTGGGAAAGGGGTTTCGGGCTTACTTGCAACCAAGCTATAGAAAGGATGGGGTGGGTAGCGTCCAAGGGAAAGGCTCAGGCTGTCTGGGATGTACCTAAAGACTTGAAAAGGTAAGAAGATGAGATGTGGTTCGAGGATTTGTTGGGCTGATAGCGGCATGTGCGCGAGTGCGAAAAAGAACCACATGTCCCCGTGCCTGTGAATGTGTGAGTGTGAGTGATTGTGTGTGTGTGCGCGCGCGCCCGCGTGTGCAAATTCAGAAGCTCACATGCCCAACAGCTTTTGACAAATGGGACTGTGTGTCTTTCACGAGTGAACTGAACAGACCACATCGCTCTTTCCGTGGGCTCTCTTGAGGGCACCTTTCGAAGTGCTCTCCATGTCAGCATGCTGTGCATTTGTATTCGAAACGATTGATTTCGCCTGCCTGATCGACTCTGCCCCGGCCGTCCTGCAGGGAGTGGTTTGAGGCGGCCACCCGAGGGTCCTCAGATGACCTGAAGAAGATAGTTGAGCGCCGCCCGGACATTGTCAACCTTATCGATGGTCAGCGCTCTCTGTATGGTTGCTTTCATTTGGCCCCGCCCTTAGCATTCGTGTTCCCTCCTGAAACCTTCAGGATGCGCTGAACAGATGTTGTCTTGAGATTTCTTTGTGTCCTCTGTCGTTCTGCAGATTTCTGCCTGCCTGCCTGCCTGCCTGCCTGCCTGCCTCTCGTTCTTCGGGCGCCCCGTTCTTTCTAGCCTTCCTGCTTTTCCGGGCCGCCTGTCAGTGACCACAGGGAAACGAGAGAGTACAGTGCTCATTCAAGTCTCGTTCTTTTTCGCTTCTCCATCTCACTCAAGTTGATTCCATTCACCCAAAGTGTGTGTGCAGACAAGGGCGAGACCGGGTTGTTCAAGGTCGCTCGGGAAGGTCACCGGGAGGCGGTACAGACTCTGGTCGGCTCTCTGAGAGCGACTACCGATCTAAGTACCCGAGACGGTTTCACACCCCTTATGATCAGTTCATGCAGGGGAGATGTGGAGGTTTCCAAGCTTCTGCTTGACGCACGCGCAAGTGTGAACGTCAAAGACAAGGAGGGCAGGAGCGCGTTGACCTATGCAGTGGGGCAAGGGCACGCCGAGATGGTGGCTTTGTTGATAGCGAATAGGGCAAAGGTGCATGAGCCAACCGGAAGTGGCCACACTCCGCTGATGTGAGCAGCGGAATTTGGGCACCCTGAGGTGGTGTCGATGCTCGTTAAAGAGAGAGCCCGGGTGAATGAACAAATCAAGAGCAACGGAGCTACGGCATTGATGTTCGCTGCAAGGAACGGTCATCCTGAGGTGGTGGGAGTATTGCTGCGAGAGAAAGCGTTGGTGAATGCGAAAACGTCTGGAGGAGAAACTCCTCTGTTTTACGCTGCATCCGGTGGGCATGTGGAGGTGGTAGACGCCTTGATAGAAGGGAAGGCAGAAGTGAACGAAAAAAACAATACCAACTCTACTGCTCTCATACAGGCAGCCCAGAATGGCCATCCCGAGGTGGTGGCATTGCTTTTGAAGGCAAAGGCAGAAGTGAATGTACAGACCGAGGACGGTTCTACCGCCTTGATGTATGCTGCGGGGTACGGCCAGGCAGACGTGGTGGGAATGCTTCTGCGAAACAACGCAGAGGTAAATTTACAGGCGAAGGATGGCAGCACAGCCCTCATGAAGGCCACCTCAAACCACCACAAAGGCGTTGTCGCGCTGCTTTTGCGAAACGGCGCAGATCCAACGATTGAGTCACCTGTCTTCGGCACAGCAGCAGCCCTAGCAGAGAAGCAAAAACGCCCGAAGCTCCAGAGTCTTCTGGAAGGAAACGCACCTGATCTTCTCGCTCACCCTGTTGTAGACTGGATGGAATCCCAAACCGCCTCGTGGACCCCCATCGCAGAGCTGATCAGGGAGGGGGCGGTCATGCTCTGGCCCCTCTCCGTCCTGCGCCTTCTTGCACAAAAGCAGCGCCCTGTCCCAAGAAGGCAGGACGTGCCGGCAGAGCTCAGAGACCTAGGGATGGAGGAACACAAAATACAGGCTGCCTTGGAGGGTGCCGCCAAATTTGCTGCTGCCGAGAATACCGAAATTCCCCTATTGGGGAGGTTCTCGCTCGTGTGTATCTCCTATGGCTGGCTCTCCCGGGCCCACCCGGATCCGAACAGTTTCCACCTTCAGCTGTTGGTGAAGGGGATAGACAGGCAGTGGTGGGCAAAGGGACAGAGGGGGGAGAGGGTGTTTGTCTTCTGGGATTTCATGTCTCTCTTCCAGCTACCAAGAGATGAACAACAAGAGGCCCTCTTTCGCAAAGCCCTGAAGAACCTCGACCTCCTCTACAGCAGCAGCCACACACGCGTGTACCGATCTACAGGGGTCCCCCCCAATTCTCCCAATGCCCTCCCGTATGATAAAAGAGGGTGGCCGACGTTCGAGACCTCCGTCACGGGCTTCAAGCCAAGCCGCCTACTGCATCAGCTGCCGACGACTCTGCAAAAAGACTCAGAGTGTCGGGGTGGCAAGAAAGCACAAGGGGATAAAGGCCCGGGAAGGGGTCATGAGGCAGTGCTGCCCCCCCGCGCGCCTGCAGACTTCAACAGTCTGGTTGACACCAAAACCTTCACCAACGGAGCCGACACGGAAACCGTCAAGACTCTGTATGAACAGTTTGTGCACCGCACTGCATGCAGCGTGCAGCGTGTGTCGTTCTCGAGTCGCGCGCTCTTCTCGGATGACGATGCCGCAAGTCTGTGCGGCTTGTTCAAGTACCTCCTCACCATGCAACCAGGGCAGGAGGGAGGCTCGAGTGAGGTAGCCCAGTGGGAGGGGACGGAACAGATTGATCTCTCTCGGACGGGGGTGACTGACAAGGGGGCTGTGATGGTGATCGAGACGTTGAAAGAGGTGAAAAGCCTCAGATCCCTTGATTTCACTCAAACAAAAGTGACCATGGAAACTGTGAAGGCACTGGAGGTGGCACTGAGGAGGTTGCCAAATTTGGCTTCTCTGGGGAGAGTCAGCTTTTCTGGGTGCAGACTCGGTCTGAATGACAGTCAGAAGATTTTTATTCAGAAGCTCGCATCGTCTGTAGAATTTCGTCGCAAGAGGTTGACGCTTGACCTGCGAGACGGAGCTGCCGAAAGTATCTCGAGAGTTGGAATGCATGCTTTACAGCACAATTTGAAGCAGTGCCCCCAATTTGAACTCATTTTATAAACGTGGATTCATGCAAGGAGAAAGGGTTTAGTACCTGCAGCAACTTGAAGATGATCACATCTTGATTCATATTGGTATTGATTCGGTCTCTCCTCTTTATGATTTCAACCCTCTCTCCTCTTTATGATTTTTCGACATATTGTAGTAAGTGATTGATTAGATTAAGTTCAAATAACTGCTGTACACTTAGCTTGCAGCCAGCACAATTGAACAGACCCATGTATATAATAGCTATGTATGCGCCGCCCGGGAGTTCTAACTCCACCTGGGGTTTGGCATCAATCAATCAATCAATCAATCAATGGGCAAGGCAGAGGCAGGCAATCCTAGACACAAGGGTGGTTAACACCCAGGCCGCCTCCTATACACAGGGTGACTGGCAGAAAGTTCTCACCCGGTCAGCCACGGGGAAAAAGAAGCAGTATGCCGAGCCGTGCAGGGACAAGGGCTACGATTTCACGCCCTTCATCCGCAGTGCAGATGAGGCCCTTGAAAAGGACCCTGAGATGTTCCTAAAGAAGGTAGCGCATCTTGTGAGTCTGAAGTGGGATAGGACATACGGGCAGGTGTGCGCATACACGAAGGCAAGAATGCAGGCAGCGCACCACAGAGCAGCCAGCGGGTGCCTGCGGGGCACCAGAGGAGAGGTGCAAAGAGTGAACGTTGAGGGAGGGGTAGCGGCAGCGGCAGCGGTAGCACTCAGATAGAAGGAGTGATGACCAGCCGCTCCTAACAGAAAAGGCAAGGTCGTGGGAAGACATGAAGAGCTCATAGGAGGTTGAGGTTGAGGGTTTAGAAGGTTTTGATGTAGGTTTTGATCATAACAGCCAGAAGGGGAAAAAATTTGACTTTAATTAAAAAATTATAAAAACTAAAATCAATCAATCAATCAATCAATCAATCAATCAATCGGTGTTTTCTATTAGTTGATTCGCATTTATTATAAAACTTAATTTTTTTTCTTAATTATGATACGGTGATACCTCGATCAGAAAGTTTAAAACTAAGCTTTAATGATGTACTCTAGAGAAAAACAGTCATTTTATGAAAAGTTGAATCTGTAAAAAAAAAAGACTCAAAATTGGGAGGGACAAAAATTTGTAAATAAATTTAGAAAGAAAAATATATAGAAAAAGTGGGGTCCGAGACTTTTTGTACAAAAAATCAAAAGCTGATTTAATTGCCGGGGGGCATTGACTTAAAGTTTGTTCCTAGCATCTGGCCTATACGTCTTTCGTCTCTTCCTTCTGTCCTGGTTACTGCTCTCGCTGCTAGCTCTCTCTCTCATGCGACCTCATACTTGACACTCCTCCATCCGAATGCCTTCTTTGGCATTTGCTAAGTACTTCCTACCCCTCAGTCATGACCAGTGCACTGCCTACTCCTTCTTCCTTCCAGCTGATTTAATTGACTGATTCATGTAGAACTCTAGTCACAACTACAAGTTCTGAGCTATTACTACGCGTTCGATCGAATAAGTCTAGGAATAAGTTAGTAAATAAAATTAATTTTGTTTATCTTGTGTACCATCTTTTTTCGTTTTTAAAATTTGAATGGTCAAACTTATAGTACTGGAGTTATAGGCGTTACGCATACAAATATTTTTTTAAATCGAATTTTATATGATGTTCTAGAATCTTCTACATATATAACCGGTTGGTAACCAATCCGTCTAGGCTAGAATCCAATGGTTACCAATAATTGGTAACCAATTTTTGGTAACCAACGGTCTCGACCACTAGCTCGATCGACCATTGCTAAAACAAAGCTAAACCAAAGCAAATTGCAATGTTAAAATCAAAACATCTGCCCATACATTCAAAACTCATTTTCTTTAATCTTTAATACCAAGTATTCCTGATCAAGTTGAAGACTGTTGCTAACTACTTTGCCAATTTAATTTTTTTTGGAATGGATGAGTCATGATCGGTCGCAGGTTTACCCTGCAAAGACCTAGGAATTTAGACAGGAATTTAGAGGAATTTAGATCTGCCCCTCATATATGGGGATGCGGCATGCATATAACAAAACCCTCAATCATCTGATCATTATCATTTAGACAGGAATTTAGACAGGAATTTAGAGGAATTTTAACCGAATTTAGAGGAATTTAGCTAGGAATCTAAAGAAATTTAGACCTTTAAATTCTTAAATTTTAAAGGTCAATTTCTCGTGAACTATGATAAGTTAGAACTTGATATTAACAGTGCTTATAGACCTATATTAAAATAGTGGACAGAGACTATAAGACCTCAGCCGCAGCCAGTGAAGCGATCACAGAGGCCATCCTTTGCGGAGAGGACATAAACACAGACGAGTACATGAAGTGGGTAGAAGGCAAGGGCAGCCTACAAAGAAGCAGTAAAAGAAGCAGTAGAGAAGGAGTGAGAGAGGTTAGGCAGCCAGTCAGGGCAGGCAGCCAGTGAGGACCAGTGTGAGGAAGTCAGGCAGTCAAAAGAAAAGAGGTAGTCAGGATGGCTGATGGCCACCCCCCTAAAGGAACACAGAATGAATCTCAGCCTAAACGAATTCCGGGATGCGATGATAATCCGATATCAGGGGAGGGTAGGGGGGGAGAAGAGCAGATGTGAGGAATGTGGAGGAAGGTGGAGTCTACAACACGCCCTTAACTGCCCAGTAGGGGGACTGCTCACGCTGCGACATGACGAAGTCAACCGTATATAGGCGAGTCTAGCAGCGGGAGCATACCCCACGGGAGTGGTTTATGCAAAGGAGCCGATCATTAGGGAGGGAGGGGAGGTGCAAGGATATCCAGCGCTAAGGGGGGACTTCCAAGTCTGGGGGGTCTATGCTCCACAGAGGCTGGCAATTTTCAATACCAGGGTGATAAACCCATACGCCGTCTCGAGGGAGAAGGTGACCTGAACTCAAGCCCTCAAAGCAGCAGCAGAAGAAAAGAAGAGGAAACATGGGCAGGCAAGTGCGAACAGAGGGTGCAACTTCACCCCACTCGTGAGTGTGATCGACGGGACGATGGAGGGGGAGGCTAAGATGTTCTTGAAGAGGGTGGCAGAGCGATTGAGTGAGAAATGCAGGCAACACGTAAGCAAGACGTGCGGCCGGATCCAAGCCCGACTGTAGATTGCCCATCTAAATGCAGTAAGCGCGTGCATTTGGGGGACCAGAGGAGTATAGGGGGAGGGCTGGGAGGAAGGAAGAGTAGGCAGTACGCTGGTTATAACTGAGGGATAGGAAGTACTTAGCAAAGGCTGAAGAAGGCATTCGGACAGAGGAGCGTCAAGTATGAGGTCGCATGAGAGAGAGAGCTAGCAGCGAGAGCAGTAACCAGGACAGAAGGAAGAGAAGAAAGACGTATAGGCCAGACGCTAGGAATAAACTTTAAGTGAATGCTTCTTATATATTAAACTATAAGCACCGTTACTATCAAGTCCTAACTCATCATAGTTCACGAGAAATCGACCTCAAAAAATTGCTAAATTTCTCTAAATTCCTGTTTTTATAAATTCTTTTAGATTCTTAGCTAAATTCCTCTAAATTCCTGTCTAAATTCCTCCAAATTCTTATCTAAATTCCTAGGTCTTTACAGGGTAACCTTGTAATTTGAATGATTTTGAAATCAAGTTTGGGGCTTAAAGTGCATTATATATTAAAAGAAGTTTAAAGTTGTTTTAACCTAGTTTGGAGACTTTTTTACTCAAAAACTATATAAAAGTTTTTGCTTACATAAGGATTGGTATAACTAATCTATAATAACCAATCCACATAAGAATTGATTACTAACCTCAGGCTTTTTTGGTTACCCATCATCTTTAAAATTGCTAGTAAAATTGATTACCTACCAGTGTTCTGGCTTACTCCTAACTTGATTGGCTAAACAGCAAGTCAGAGGTATATATATGTATATATTTAGACTTAGACAACTTAGCCTTAGACCACTCTTCGGTCTTTAGTCAGTGTCTAGAGGAGAGTCGACGGTCGTAGAGGTTTATGGTCCGAAGTAGTTTCCAAAGGAAACTATTTGTAAGAGGTTGGTGTTCCGAAGTAGTTTTCAAAGGAAACTACTTGCAAGGAGGTCCCTAATCCAAAGTAGTTTCCAAAAGAAACTACTTGTGAAAAGCCTTTTGGAAACGACTTGCTACGAGGCTAAAAGAGCCTTCCAGAAGCAAGACAAGAGGTTAAAAGTCCTTAATAGAGATACCGAATGTCTAAACTTCTTAGATTGTCTTCTTAGAGGTTGTTATAAGTATAAATGGAAACTACTTCCGAGAGGTGACTGATCAGTAGGTCCTTTAAAGTTATTGGAAATTACATGCCAGTTAGAAACTACTTAAGAGGTATAAGGTTGGTTTATCTCAAAGGTTCACTTCCGAGAAGCTTCTTCAATATCGATCCGGGTGCTACTTTTCGGTTGGTTCCTTTCCGTGAAGTTTGAGTCCTTGTGAAAGACTTCTGAATTTCCAAGTCTTTCGATAGTCTTTTGGTTTATGATACAGTCCATCATTTTATAATACAGGCCATCATTGTTATTTTGGCATCGCTACAGGACGCGATTTTGTAGTTTTGGTACCTTCTATCTATTTAAAAAAAGAGAGGTGACCTGGAATCGAACCCGCGACTTTTTGATTATTAGTCTTACGTCTTAACCACTATGACATACGTACTAGGCCGCTTATTCATTTGTATAAAGCTTGGTCTGCCTGAGCCTTGTTTCTTTCTAGCCTTGAAAGTTCAACAGAACACCAGTTAGGATTGGTAACCAACTAATTACATATGCAGGATACTAGGCAGGATGGTACCGATGTTCATACTGGAGGGATACGGTAGAGACCGAGGGAAGGCTAGGAGGGAAGGAAAAAATGGAACCATGTGCAGTTCGCCTACAGTAAAGGGGTGGGAACCTTATATATAATTTTTCTTTTACTTCAATCGATCGCTCGTCTTGAGATTCTTTTTGTTTCTTTTATTGATTTCACAAATGCATTTGATGAAGCATCTCACAGTAGAATGACTGAAGAGTTGAGAAAGCATGGGGTATGGGAAGAGACCATTAAGTGGGTATATGAGTCGCTGCGAAATATTAGAGCAAGGGTAAAGGGGAGTAATTTCTGATTTTGGGAAGAAAAGGGGTCAAAGCAGGGAGATCTGGCAGGATCTTCTCTATTTAAGGGATATACAAATGATATGCCAGCAGACAGTGGGAGGAGGGCAGGCCTCACCGGGAGGGGTCCCAAGTTCCAGAAAGGCCCCGAGGGTGCGCAAGAAAACTTCCCTGTCGGGCTTTTTGCTGACGATACGTACCTTCAATCGATAGAGGCAGAGGAGATAGAGAGGCTTCTGAAGGCACTGGAGGAGTATGCGAGGCCTTTGAAGCTCCTTCTGTCAGATAAGTCAAGAATAATGAAGTTTGGACAGAAAACGGGGGAGAGAAGAAAGCGACTCACGTTGTGTGGGGCAGAGTTAGTTCAGGCAAACGAATATCCGTACCTTAGCCTTCTTTTAACAGAAGATTGCTCCACAGATGCAATGATGAGAAAGAGAATGATTAAGGCAGAAAGACTCTTTTTTGCGTTAAAAAGTAAGATCAATGCAGGAGGAGAGATCCCACCCGCAACTTGTTTTCAATGGTTCAGGCAGACAGTGTATGCAGTTTGGTCATATGGCTGCAAAGTACATTTACACTCGCAGGAAGCGTTTGTAGAGTTTGACAGACTGCAAAGAAGATTCATTTGATGGGTGTTGCAACTGAGAGAGAAAGAAAACATACTCACCACTTTCTTTGAGGCAGGCCTTCTTCCTATCGATCTGGTGGTTGCACAGAGAACCCTGACGTGGACAAGGAAGGTAATCCAAAAAGGAAGAGACACACCGACAGGCCATGTACTCATTCAATCATTGCAGGAAAGAGTCGATTCAGAACTGAGAAGAAGGAAGCTTCACCCCTTTCACTTTTTCCCCCACTTGAAAAAATGTGTCAAAACACTTTTCACAGAGACAAGAAGCCATCCCTTCCAGATAGAAAGAAAACCAGAAGCTGCAGGCAGACAACCTTCCTTTGAGAGAAGAGACAGAATAGTAAGGTGGATAGAAACACTGAAAAAGGAAGAAATTACAAAGAGGAAAAAGGAAGCATTTGCAGAGAGTGTAGAAAAGAGGAAAGGCTAAGAGGGAAGAGTTGAGAGAAGGTGTCATACATCCTATCCATGCATCTCTATCCAACAGAAATCGCCTAAATCTGTGGCTTCATAACAGCAAGAATGGAGAAGATACAGACAGAAACATTTCATTAGATAGAGATAAAATAGGGAGAACTCCTGTCTGCTACACAAAGATAGCTCCCTGGCTTGTTCACAGAAGAAGGGCTGCATTTCGGGTAGAAGAGAGAAACTTGGAGGTAAACAGGGGGAAGTTCTCAACAGAAGGAGGCAAAGGGACCCCATTGACAGAAAGGAAATGCATGGTTTGCTCTGACCTGCTTAATATTCAAGTAGTCGAAGATGAAATCCATGTACTGACTGAATGCCCTCTGCATGATAGAGAGAGGGCAGACTGCTTACAAGCTTTAATGATACATTGGAGTTCGGTGAAAAGGAGAGAGGAGAGAGCTGCAAATAGCAGCCGATAGAAAGTGAGTGGTGAAGGAAAGGTAGACAGGATCGCTCTATTCTCTTTTCTTTTGAATGAGGCCGACAAGAATGTCGATACCTTTCTGAAAGACATCATGCTGAAAAGACAGGTAGTGAGAGAATAAAAAAGAAAAAAGGGAGACAATTTGAGTCAAGCTTTAGGAAGAAAGTTAGATAGGCTTCATCAAGAAACTTGGAAAAGTGAGAAAGAAAGAGAGGGAAGAATTAAAGAGTATTGGTTTGTCCCTCCTGTCCGGCCACCTTATGGCGTCCAGACAGAAGGTAAAGCGAGGACAAGAACCTTAAGAAGACTCTAGAGAAGGAACGTGAGCAACACTTATTCAGGCAACAGTTTACAGAAGGTTTAGCTTTAGAGCTATCTGGGATTCTAATCAGCTAGGTTCATTCTATCATTGCACAATCTCTACTTATACTCCTCTCTGTTCCTCTCTCTCAGAGTCTCAGACTCCCGATCTATGACAAACAGACATCAGACTCAAACGATGCTATCCGTTGCTCGAGTGACATGTTGCATGCTTGAATACAAAAGTCAGACTCGATTTCAACGACTTTGATCAACGCGCGCGACACGTACGAAGCAAAGCGCGGCGGCGGAATGTGGCGCGGCACGCTGGCTCACTCAGTCACGGCGCATGCGAAGGCTCAAAGGGCGGCGCCATAGGGTAGGACTCCACAGATCCCCCGTCACCACAATGGTTTGTCCCTCCTGTCCGGCCACCTTATGGCGTCCAGACAGAAGGTAAAGCGAGGATAAGAACCTTAGGAAAACTCTAGGGAAGGAATGTGAGCAACACTTATTCAGGCAACAGTTTACAGAAGGTTTAGCTCTAGAGCTATCTGGGATTCTAATCAGCTAGGTTCATTCTATCATTGCACAATCTCTACTTATACTCCTCTCTGTTCCTCTCTCTCAGAGTCTCAGGCTCCCGATCTATGACAAACAGACATCAGACTCAAACGATGCTATCCGTTGCTCGAGTGATATGTTGCATGCTTGAATACGAAGGTTAGACTCGATTTCAACGACTTTGATCGACGCGCGCGACACGTACGAAGCAAAGCGCGGCGGCGGAATGTGGCGTGGCACGCTGGCTCACTCAGTCACGGCGCATGCGAAGGCTCAAAGGGCGGCGCCATAGGGTAGGACTCCACAGTATGAAAGGGTGTGGAGTGATACAAAGGAAGCAAAAGAGGAGGGAAAAAGGAGGAGGATGGGATATTGGGAGGTTTTGGAACTCGCTTTAAGCCATTCATTGGCAATTCTGGGATCGTTCCCTTTCAAACCTTGCTTTGGAATGGAGTGAGCCCTCTCGCATACACACGCAGGTGATTGACTGTTCAATGTGATCTGTTCGTAGCACAGGCAAAACCTGTGCGGGCCGGCCAGGGAGGTCTGATGCGTCTAGACGCTTTCCCTAGAAGCCGCACATCGGACATTCGGCATTGGGGTGGGAGGCCAATCCTCCGGACATTAATTCTAATCCTAATCCTAATAAGACCTCTATAAGACAAAACGGCGACAGTGCTCTAGGGCACCACTAATCACTAATACTGATAAAAACATATAAGCTTTGTGTACTAAGTTTTTGATATAAAGGGGGAAGCACTTTAAGATTTGTTCTTGCTAGCATGTCCAACCTACTTTGTCTGTTTTTAATTATTTTTGTTCTCAGCTACTTTTGACCTAGAAAACAATGTTTCTAAAGTGTTCAAAATTGGGAAATCAAGATTCTATAAATTCCAAATTAAATATTCTAATTTCCCTCAGAACTCCCAAATGCAATAGAGTACGATATCGCTAGACACTCTTTAATCGGCCGATTGTGATGGCTAGCGATCTAGCTAGCGATGGAGAATGATGCTGATGATGAGCACGTACAAAATTGCAGTCGGGTTGCCTTTTTCGTACTGTGCCACCACTTGTCCCGTGCCAGGTCCTGTGGATGCATGCAAACACTCGTCAAAAGTTAAAATGCATAAACAGCACCATTGAAACGATTGGAATAACGAAGGGGCCCACATCTCTCTGCCCTCTTCGAGAAGAATCCTGAACAAAGTAGCCCTGTCAGAAGAAGCTGAGTCCACGAGGTCCACCCCTTGACCCCTCAGTTCTTGCGAGACTGGAGCGCGCTATTCGCAGCCCCACTGGGAATGTTGCAAGCAACCACTGCATGTATGAGCGCAGCATCTGCGATCGGTATTCCGACAGAGCAGTTCCCAGCACATGCAGCCAGACAACGTAAAAGAAAGCAAGCAACTCGTCCTCACCCTCACCTCCCCCCTTCCCATTCATTCATTCATTCATTCATTCATTCATTCCGTCCTCCTTCCCAGGAGACAGACCGAGACAGACACCGGCACTTCCCCAACTTCCCACTTGAGGTATTCTGCCCCCCTATACTTAAATAGTCAGTCTTCCTTCAGAGGGGAAATCTGCGTTCCCCCAACTCCCACACTTCAAGGCACTCACCCCCTAGGGGTCTGGTTGTCCCCCCACTGGCAGGGGCCTGATGGCGACGCGGCTGGAATTTGTTTCGAAACCTCTGGGCCCAGAGATTCTGGACATGACGGAGAAAGTTCGAGTGAGGAGGAGCCATTTTCTTCACCCCCCGTTGGTGTCTTTTTCTCCTCTCCTCTGCGACCTCCTCTTCAGAGTGAAGAAGAGATAGATTTTGCATTTTTTTGGCATTTTTTTGCATGTTTTCTGCATTTTGGTGTCTCTTTCTCCTCTCTTCTGCGGCCTCCTCTTCAGAGAGGCCAGCACTCTCCCGAGAGAACACACGCAAACGGCCCCCATGCGCACAGAAACGCCTCCCCTGGTCCTGTCGGACGGATCGAGGCAGGACTTCCTCGGAGACAGAAGCAAAGGCAGAGGGGGGAGTATCACATGAGGGGGGAGGGCGGTGCTGCGTCTCTGCGTGTGTATGACGGTGGTAGTCTCTGTCTCCATGCCGGAAAGGCGTGCTGCTGTTTTTTGAATGCAGTCCCTTGTCTGCGTCTGCACCCCCCCCTTGATTCGAACAACCAAATCCAAATTGAGTCCCCCACCCGAATCCTCCCAGACCCCCCGACTCCTTGGATGAGGACTCTTTGGGGTCTGTCCGTCGTCTGTCGCTGTCACTCTCGTCCCTCTCCTTTTTGCTGCGCTCCTCCCCCCACCCACCCCATCCCACTGTTTTGTCCTGCAGCGAGTGAACAGCTGCTGCCTTGCTGAGGTTCTGCTGCAGGATCTGAGTGGCCAATCCCAACACCTTCTCGAACCCCGCGGGGAAGAGGAACGGCCCACTCGGGGCAACGGTCCCCGACCCAAACCCTAGGGTCTGCACGCACTCAACACAGACAGAGGACAGAAAGAAAAAAAGAAAGACACTTGATTGATTGAGAAGCATCCTCTCTCTCTCTCTCTCCGAGCAAAACGCAAAAGTCTCAATTCGATCCACGATGGCCTGCTTGCTTCTGGGGTGACGTCTTTGATCTTGAAGGCGCGCCAAGGAAGACCATCCGGAAAGTGAGCAACCGTCCAGGAGGAAGCGGATTTGCGCTCACATGGGAGGCAGGAGGAAACACCGACAAGTCAGAACAAAAGCAGCGAAAAAGGAAACCAGGAGCGATTAAGACACGTTGAAAGACGCGAGCTGAAAGGTCGGAAGGAAAAACAAGATATTTAGGAAGAGAACGAAAAGATGGCGAAGAAGTCAGAACGTGCAGACCACAACAAAAGAGAAACAACAAGGAAGACCTGTGACAAGAAAAGAAAAGAAACGTCTCGCTGTACATATCAAGAAGTACGCAGACATGAAAGCATGGAGAGATGAACCGACAGACCGTTTCACTTTTGTCCCCTCGAGATCCCTCTTGGTCTCCTGCTGTCTTCTGGCCTCCCCTTCCGCTTCGGCCCGTCCCTTCTTCTTTTTCTGCCCCCTTTCTCTTTTCATTCCGATCTTCCCTGTCCTTCTCCCCAGCTACTGCAAGTCCCTCCTCAAGCTCCTTCACTCTCTCCTCACTGGCAGCAAGCCGCTGCAATCACAAGGGCGCACAGACAAAGAAAGCATCAGGATGAATACACGCGCGAATCATGTCTTCATCGTTGCTCTGTGGAGTGCAAGCGTGTGAACACACAAGAATCATCCTGCAAAAATCAAAGAAATTGTTTATATCTCATCGCACGGAGACCCCAAAGTCGAAAGATCGTCCTGTAAAGGACCAGCCCGCACACGTACACACACACGAATGCAGCGCGCGCTTTTTTATGCGCAGAGAGGGGGAGAGGAGGAAAGAGAGGCAGCGAGACAGGCAAAGAAAGAGAGGGCGAAAGAGAGAAAGAGAGGCAGAGAAAGAGAGGGAGAGAGAGACGGACACACATGCACAGCTCATGAAGAGGCTTAGGCACAAGAACACCCACACACTTACACAAGCAGATGCACACCCACACACCGACACACTTACACGCACATGCACACCACGCTCGCAAAAGCACACAAAATCATCAGCAAACGCTCTTTCTCAGCCGAACACGGAGGGAGAACTTCAATTGCGTTCACCTCACTGACTGACCTCTGCAAGTGCTGTCCGTTCTTTTGTTGCTTCCTCTGTGATCTTCCTCTTCTCGTTTTCGTGCGCCTGTCTGACCAGTTCTGAGCGCTGCATGAGAAAAGAGCAGAGAGATCAAGCGAGACTCACTCATGCAACGGGAAGAACGCTGGTTACTCAACAGGATGCATGCGTGCACACAGACTCATACTACGCTTCGTCCTTCCATGCATGGAAGGACAGAAAAAAGTCCCAAACAGAGAAGAGGCGAGACAAAGGGAATGTGAGACCGCTCAGGGAGAGGGAACAGACGCTGACGGCATGCAATCTATTAAATTTCCTTTCATAGAGTCTTTGCAAATGAGCTGTTGGGAGCGAAGCAGGGAAATGAGCAGAGACTTGCCGTCTCACAGAGAGAAAAACTTTCTTTCGTCTTGTGTATAGTTGGAGACAAACCCTCAGGGTCCCCTCAATGCGTGGGGACAGGGTACTGCCGCCCAGTCTCTCCCTTCTCCCTTTGTTTGCCACGCCCCCTTTTGGTCTCCTCCTGTCATCCTCCGAGTCTGCTACTCTCTCTCCTCTCCTCTACTCGCGCACACATTCACTCACGCCCTCACACACTCACTCACTGACCCATCTGGCTTCTTCCCACAGTCGGCACTCGACCTGTCGCGCCGTCTCCAGAGCCTTCACTCACGCCCACAGCAGTTAGCCAAATAAGCAAGCCACAAAAGGAGTCCCTCTCAGTACAGAAAGACGGGAAGAGACAGGGAGCGCCTCTCGCCGGCGGGAAAACAAAAACGAAGCAAATTTGTAACGTCAATCACCCTTTAAGAGCAGCGGGTAAAGTGGAAGCAAAAGGAGGTTTCCAGGAAGAACAGAGAGAAGGCAGAGACCAAACATCCCTTCCCCTTTCCATGCATCACTCCTGCCATTTGGGCAGCTCCCTTCTGTCTGTCTGCAGGAACAAGTCTGACTTTCTCTTCTTGCACTCGGATCCTCGCGATTCTTTTGGTTTTGAGTAAGCACAACAAACTCAGAGGAGATCCACACAATCAATCAAGAAAAAGCAGAGACGGAAAAGGGAACGGCAGAGAGGAGTGGTCGTCGCTCTCCAACCAAAATAATATTCTTATATGGGGCAGAGATCCACACAAACATGCAACCAATCTGACATGCTCCAACTGACCCGTGCGAGCTCTGCATTTTGTGCTTGCAACTGAGCGTTCTCCTCCCGCAGAGTCTCCAGTCTCTGCATACATAAAATTGAGAAATAACATCAACAAAGCGAGTAGTGCGATACAATTCTTCCAGCGAAAGCCATTTACCGAACGCAGATAAGGAAAGAGAACATGCCGCGAAACAACCACGCACGGGAATGTTTCAAGATGGACTTCAGTCAAATCTCTATCCACCACTTCTTCCAAGGAAAAGGAGTCAATCAACCCTTGAGGCCCCCAACCGCGACCAAACACAGACAGGCAGAGAGACAGAAGAGAAGACGTGCATCCATCCGCACACAATTGCTGACCTCAAGCGTTCTCTGTCGCAGAACATCCACCCGCACGACCTCACTGTCCTCACTCTCACTCCCGCTTTCACTCTCTTCCTCTTCCTCCCTTCGAATCTCTTCTCTGACTTCCTCAACAGAGCTCTTGAGAGATTCCACTCCCCTCTCCAGATCGGCCAGACGCTGCAGAACCTCCTCGTTCGTCCGCGCGTCCCTTTTGTGGCACTCCTCCAGCAGATCCGTGACGGTTTGCAAGACAGAGACAGAGTCAGGCACCTCGACACTCGTTCGTTTCCCCCCGGCTCCAAAGGGAGGGGGGGTGCTCGAAAACCTCTGCACGGGAGAAGGCGCAGAAGGACCGGTGAAACTTGGTTATATACTTACACCGCTTCAAATAGGCATTCGAAGGTTTTCTGTTTTTTGTGGTCGTTGGTGTGGTCAAAGCGGTCTGCAAGCACCGCGCGCCCTCGTGCTCGAACGCAAATTGTTTGCACCCAAACAAACAATCCACACATGCACGCACACATATCCGAGAGAGACGGCAAGCAAACAAGTCTCATTACACTGACCCCCACTTGACGGAAGAAGGGCACCACCGTCGGTCTGTCGATGCAGCTTCGATTCACACTGCAAGATAAAAGTGCATTCAAGCAGACTCAGTGAGTTGGGAAAGGTGGAAGACTGGCTGTATGTGTATGTGGTTTGGGATCCGATCATCTCACCCGTTGAAATGGAGACGGACGAAGGCACTCGAAAGTCGGCCCCGTCGGAGCGTCAGCAGTCTGTTCATCCTAGTCAATTGAGAAAGCAGTCGATGTGGACGGCCAGTCAGGCACCCAGTGTGAAGACAGTCGCTGCACGAGAGAACGCCAAGCCGCAAAGCAGATGTCAGTCTGAGTGATGCAAATCTCCACTGCCCTTCAGGCCTGCACACAACTCCCCTATGAGATCGGGCGACAACGTTCTCTCATGAGGCAGAGAACGCACTGAGCAAAATACGATGACGAAGACCCAAGTGGTCTAGCCTCGAATTCTGTGCTGTGAGTCTGTCATTGTCAAGGGAGTGAAATGGAGTGAAGGTGCCATGGCACATGCACCTGGAGACTGCAATGTCACTGCACGCCTGAATGTCCCGGCCTCAGACATCCTCAGATTGCATGAGCCGAAACCCGCGCAGTGACGCGCGCGCGGCCGGCCATGCCCGGCGGTCCGCGTGCACTTCGCATGGTCTTTGCAGATCTTAAATTGCAGGATACGCCATCGAAACATCTGACAGCGATTTCCGATGAACAGAGGAGGCCAGCTCCAACAAAGATTCAATCACAATAATCACAGGCCAACCGCGACGGATGCCGATCCTTCAGGAGCTCGTGGAAGCAGAAGCAGCACTGACATTCCCCGTTATAAAGCAAAGAATTCCAGGACAGGAGGCAGATCGAGTTGCTGATGCAGCCGCCGATTTTATGGAAAAAAACCACAGCGAGTCGAACGCCTTGACAGCAGGGTATATACTGTCAGAAGCTCTGGCACAGGCGGTCAGTTGCATTCTTCGTTCTTGCAGACAGCAAATCTGAGTGAACCAGCACTGTCACATTCATCCTCTGGCTCTTAGTTTAGTTGGATCATGCAGTAGCAATATATTGCTGACTGTTGCAAATTGTTGCTAACTAGCTGTTGCCTTCAGTTGCTGCCTGTTGACAGTGCTGTGGCGAGGATCGTTGATCCTAAAACCAACAAATCTCTCTTCGTAAAAGCGTGGTAGCTTGAAAAAAAAAAAGATGAAGAAGAAATTGGGGAAAGGAAAGGAAAGGATAGAGGTGTATGACACTAAGAGGGGGGGTGGTGTGCAGCGCTACGAGAGCTGAGGCTGGATACCCCCCCCCAGTGTAATTCAGAATGAGGTCATCTGAAAACGCTGGACTACGGATGGCGGGGGGGTATGAGGCATAATGGTGGACAAAAAAAACTTCTAACTTCTTAGTTATACAATATCATAAAATCTCTTCAACTATCTAAGACTATTTTAAAACTCAAAAACACTAATATATCTTAAACTATCAGACACTATTTAAAAGTGTCTTCAAATTAATCATGTTACTAATATGTCACTAGCTTAGTTAACAATCGTGTGTGATCTTATTCATGTGCAATTTGTTAATGTGCAAGTCATCAGTAATTTTTCGATCTCCGAACAGTGAGAGATGCTGAGAGGAGAGAGAAAGGCGATAGAGTGAAAGACGATAGAGTCATACATGCATGTACTTGATCTTGGTCCATTGAGACACCATGTATGAATGAGCAGAGCAGAGCAGAGCGTGTTCACCAAACTTTTTGGGTTGAGTGGCTGGTGCTGATTGGCAAAGGACTCAATGAGGAAGGTTGGGTGGGTGTTGCCATTCAGGCACGTTCAGGTGCATGGGAGGTGAAATTAATTTTAAACGTTGAGGATAGGTTATGCGGTTTGAGTTCCAAAGATGGTCCGCATAATTTTGAGAGACTTTCCCCAGTTTGCACACATAAAACATGTTATGGAGCATCGTTGCATGCATCACGCTACACGCACTCATGAACCATTGGTTTATTTTTTAGTTATGAGCTGCCAAAAATTCATTTATAGGCAAAAAGCCTTCTTTTGAGGGGTAAAACCCCCCTTAAAACCACGCTAAAACCCCTCTTAAAAACCATAAAATTCACTTTTCAAAGACGTTCTACCAAAAATTCAGGAGTGCGTGCAGTGTAGCATGTATGGGCCTCTAAAAAAAAAAATGTATGCATGCATGCATTAAAAAACTGAACGTCAGCCTCGGTAGGCAACTCCACATAGACATCGGGGGGGGGGTATCCCTTCTCGCACGGGCCGGTAGCAGCAGACGCCAGGGGGGGCGGTGTCCGGCACATCGGGCGCTTCGTCCCACCATCCACGGGCATAACGGAGTAAGCTTGGATGCCCTCCTCCCCCCGGTGTCCTAATAGGAGGATACACCCCTATAGGAAAGGAATGAGACGGGAAAGCAGAGACCAGAACTTCCGTCGCTCATATTGAGGCCGGGTCTACGGAATTTATATCTTTCCCGGGAAGGGATAATTTAAGTAACTGGGAATCTGTTACTGCTTAGACTGCATGAAACAGCGTCTTTTTCGGGTTGATGCTTCGTTTGGCTCCATACAGAGAAAATCTGACATACCGGGAAGAGAGAAGAGGAACGTGCCTCAGGGGATAGTCGTCCAAGATGCAGTCAAACTGGTGCGTTGGTTCGTTGTGTGAGTGGAAGTATATGTAGAGAGAGGAGCTTTGTTTTCGAAAATGTGCATTTATCCCTGACGGCCTGATCACTTTCCCACCTTACAGAAAGGACCTTGAGAAACATGAACACACTGGCTGTCATGACCATCTCGGAGCAAGCGGGTGCAGATAAGCCAGTCTTATAGGGTGCGTGCTTGATCGGAAGCGAATCTTACCAGCCGACTGAGCTAGCGACTGAGTAAAAAAATTGGATTGCCTGACTTTCTGCATGCTTGATCGATCGACGTCTGCCTGCAGGATCTACACAGAGATGCACACCGGTCGCACTCCCCCCAAGGTATTCAAGGGATGACCCTATGCAACAACGAACTGGGTGGTTTGGAACGTGAGAATCAGCATAGATGGGGGCACTGTAGAATTTTGTGGACCCTTGCGACAGAGCCGATGATGGTGGAGAGAGAGCCTACCACAGAGAATGCTGTTCTTGTCTTCAGAGACAGGACTAATGGAGAGGGTGCGGCCTCGGGGGGGATGGTGGAAGAAGGCGGGGGGGCGGGGATGAAGGGTTGGATTGAGGGGGCAGCAGAGACTGCATTTGTCTCTGCGTTCAGTCTGGTTGCAGGACTCCCCCTCCTGGGCTTGTGAGGAGTCACTCTGGCCCTGACGAGACATTTAGAAGACCGCAAGAGGAGAGACGGGGGAACCGAAGAGAGATAACGAGGGGGACGGAGGATAGACGGGAGAGAGGAGGTAAAGAGAGAAAGAGAGAAGAGACAGAGCCTTTCCTTTTTTTTTCAGTGCATGGAAGTTTGCCTATTATCTATTATGGAAATGCCTGCCCTATAGGTTAGAGAGCAGCAGAAGCTCATGCCTTTGTGCTTTCTGTTCATTTTTTCTGTGTCCAAATATGCATGGTCTTACGACAATAGAAATGATGAATGGAAGTTTATTTGTCAATCTCTGCATGCTTCTTAATTATTTATGGTGACTTTGTTCGTTTCTTCTTCGCATAGAGGGAAAAAAGAAGAAGCTTGCCTCTTTATGAATATATATAGAGGTGACAAAGCTATGTACGAAGAGAATACTAACTGGTGGAGCAAAAATGAGTCATGGTTCTCCCTTCAGGTCCATACTATCAGACGCCAAGCCTTTTTTTCTCTTAGCCTTGCAGAACCTTCAACAATGCAGTCCTACAACAAAGTAGTTGGAGGGACAGGAGGTGGGAGCAGGAAGAGCTCTCTTTCCCCCCAGACATCAAAGGGGAGAGGAGTTGATCTTTCAGAGGAGAACAAAAGGTTAAACCTCCGGTCTTCGGTGCAAACAACACTCGCAAAGCCCTTCGTCAACCAATCGGTCAGCGTCTCCATTTCCCCTTTTTTTTCTCTTTCCTTCCTTTCATCCGAACTGGACTGGAAACCAACGACAAAAAACCATCTAGGACTGCTGGACAGCTACTTTTTTTCTGCATGTGTTTCCAATTTTTGTCTCACAGATACGCTGTCCTGTGGTCATTCACTATCACCCGACTCATCTCTCCCCTGTCCTTTTCTGGATGGGTCAACACGGCGTACCGCACTTTGCACTCAAAGAGGACGACCAGGAGAAGCCTCTCGAGATGAGACAGAAAAACGACAGGAGGGAAATTATGAGAAGAGACGCTCACGGAAGGGAAAAGAGGGTAGCGACAGTTGTTGAGCCCCATGCATATGTGCGTTTTGGTCGGACCCTTACAAACGAGCCACTGTTGGTGGAGAGGAAGCCTGCCATAGGGAATGCTGTTCTTGTCTTCAGAGACAGGACTAATGGAGAGGGTGCGGCCTTGGGGGGGATGGTGGAAGAAGGTGGGGGGGCGGGGATGAAGGGTTGGATTGAGGGGGCAGCAGAGACTGCATTTGTCTCTGCGTTCAGTCTGGTTGCAGGACTCCCCCTCCTGGGCTTGTGAGGAGTTACTCTGGCCCTGACGAGACATTCAAAGAACCACGGGAGGAGAGACGGGGGAACCGGGGAGAGATAACGAGGGGGACGGAGGATAGACGGGAGAGAGGAGGTAAAGAGAGAAAGAGAGAAGAGACAGAGCCTTTCCTTTTTTTTTCAGTACATGGAAGTTTGCCTATTATCTATTATGGAAATGCCTGCCCTATAGGTTAGAGAGTAGCAGAAGCTCATGCCTTTGTGCTTCCTGCTCATTTTTTCTGTGTCCAAATATGCATAGTCTTACGACAATAGAAATGATGAATGGAAGTTTATTTGTCAATCTCTGCATGCTTCTTAATTATTTGTGGCGACTTTGTTCGTTTCTTCTTTGTATAGAGGGAAAGAAGAAGAAGCTTGCCTCTTTGTGAATATATATAGAGGTGACAAAGTTATACACGAAGAGAATACTAACTGGTGGAGCAAAAATTAGTCATGGTTCTCCCTTCAGGTCCATACTATCAGACGCCAAGCCTTTTTCTTCTATCCTTGCAAAACCTTCAACAATGCAGTCCTACAACAAAGTAGTTGGGGGGACAGGAGGTAGGAGCAGGAAGAGCTCTCTTTCTCCCCAGACGTCAAAGGGGAAAGAAGTTGATCTTTTAGAGGAGAACAAAAGGTCAAACCTCCGGTCTTCGGTGCAAACAACACTCGCAAAGCCCTTTGTCAACCAATCGGTCAGCGTCTCCATTTCCCCCCTTTTTTTTTCTTTCCTTCCTTTTATCCGAACTGGACTGGAAACCAATGATGAAAAACTATCTAGGACTGCTGGACAGCTACTTTTTTTCTGCATGTGTTTCCAATTTTTGTCTCACAGATACGCTGTCCTGTGGTCATTCACTATCACCCGACTCATCTCTCCCTTGTCCTTTTCTGGATGGGTCAACACGGCGTACCGCACTTTGCACTCAAAGAGGACGACCAGGAGAAGCCTCTCGAGATGAGACAGAAAAACGACAGGAGGGAAATCATGGGAAGAGACGCTCACGGGAGGGAAAAAAGGGTAGCGACAGTTGTTGAGCCCCATGCGCATATGCGTTTTGGTCGGATCCTTACGAACGAGCCACTATTGGTGGAGAGGAAGCCTGCCACAGGGAATCCTATTCTTTTCAGAGACAGGACTAATGGAGAGGGTGCGGCCTTGGGGGGGACGATGGAAGAAGGCACGAGGGGAGATGGAAGAGAGACAGTGATAGGAGCTCATACCATTGAGTTTTCTGTTCCTCATCACTGAAAAAGCAGGTTCTCCCTCTTTTCTTTTCCTCCACCATAATCTCTCCCTGTGTGTTTTTTACATTGAGCGTGCACTTTGAAAACAATAATATAGAGAGAAACTGCAAACAACCAATGAGAGTCACTGGGCAGTGGAGGATATTCGAAAGAAAATGCTGCAGTTTGTTTTACGCGTTATTTCCTTTCGCTGGTCATGTGTGCAGGTGAGGACCGGCGAGGACGGCAAAAAGAGAGTTGCCGTGTTTAGAACAAGGCCTAACGGGGAGATGATGTTGGTAGAGAGACACCCTATGGGGGGGGCTTTGCGGTCTTCGCTAGAGGGCTCAAGAGGCAAGCTCAAAACATGATAAAAGATATAAAGGGCAACTTGTTGAGGCTGCTTCCCTCCGAGAACGGTGTTCTACTATTGGTGGGAGGGGATAACGATTTGGATCAGGAAGGGCAGCGGATTATGTATGACCAGGTTAGAGAGCCCACACCTGATGGGAGTGTGGACCTGCTGGGAGGCAGCGGGGAGGACATAGAAATACTCGCGTCAGATCCTCATAGCCGTCCGGTGATGATGCAGGTCAGTGAGGGAAGGGTTCATAACGGAGGTTCTCTTGATAGTTTAGAGAAAGTGTGTATAAAGGGTGAATGGAGGAGAAAAGCCTTTTGTTGGAATCGACATGGTGTGTGTGTTACATTAAGCGTGCACTTCCAAAGAACAAAATAGACAGAAATTGTAAACAACCAATGAGAGTGACTTGCTTTGTATGGGCAGTGGAGGACATTTGAAAGAAAATGCTAGCTGCAGTTTGTTTTACGCATTATTTCATTTCGACGCGTTATTTCATTTCGGTGGTCACCTGTGCAGGTAAGGACCGGTGAGGACGGCAAGAAGAGAGTTGCCGTGTTTGGAAGAGGCAGAGAGAAAGCCCCCACAATCATCGACATAGACAGTCAAGGCCTCCCTCTCTGGTTCGAGAATGGAACCGTGCTCGGGGGAGGGACCTTAGGAGCTTTGTACGAGGTTGATCACGGCATAACACAAGCTCCTCCCTCTGAGATGCACATGCAAGACTCACACTTTTAAATGGAAATCTTTGAACGACTGGATGTTGTTGAATCGAAACACCTGTCTACGTTTTTGCATGTCTGGATCTAACAGAAACAAAGAATCTTCTTCATGCTCAGAGAAGCCCTAAAAAGTTGTGGTAGCAGAGGCGGTTCAGCGAATAGCTGTTCGACCTTCGGATATAAAATTACCGCACGTATATCTTTCTTTTTGCAGCGACTGCACCTCCCCTCCCTCAGCTGACAGTGCATATGCATGTGTAGACGTATGCTACCATGCATGGACCCTGCAGATGCCCTCCCTCCAAGAGGCTAAAGAGGCTGTGCAAAATTTAATTTATGAGCAGAAGATTGAAAAGTCAAAGAAGGAATGGGATTTTAGGGAGGGGGGGGGGCTAAATAAACCATGGATAGACATTGAGGAAACGAGGGACGTGGCACTCGTAAAGCTGTTTGAGATAGAGGATTTGGTCAGTTGATTTTGAACTAGATTTTGAAAGGTGTATTGCTAAAGCTACCTTGGCAGAGTGTTCCCACATTGATGCTTTTCAGTCATCCCGTGCATCTTTGCATTCATCTTTTATTCAAGCAGAAGATGTGCCAGAACAAACTATGCTAAATCATTTCTCTTGCAAACTACGGATTTAATTTGATGAAATTCTTGATCAGGTCTTGATCGATATATATCAAATGCCTATTGATCAAATCCCTATACGCGTATGTCTTTTTTCTTCTTGCAGCTTAAAGAGGCACGATAAACACTCGTGCGGATGCAGTGAGTTCAGCCCTGAGGGGGGCCAATGGACTGGAGATTCCATTTAATCCCGGTCGGGACTAAGACGGGAGGTCCATTGTTTTGGAACGCTCTACTCAGGGATGGTTGACCATTGTGGCGTTCAACAGGCAGTTCGTGAGAGTGGATACCTTAGATGCTTCAGGGAGGCCTTTCCGTCTGTGTGCCAGATGGAAGAGATAGAGGGTGAGCCCCGACAATCATTAACACGGACAGACGAGGCCTCCCTCTTAGGTTTAAGAATGGAACCATGCTCAGGGAAGGGACCTCAGGAGCTTTGTACGAGGTTGCTCGTGCGGATGCAGTCAGTATAGCCCTAAGGAGGGCCGATGGAGTGGAGATTCCGTTTACTCCCGGTCGGGACCAAGACGGGAGGTCCATTGTTTTGGAACGCTCTGCTCAGGGACGGTTGACCATTGTGACGTTCGACAGGCAGGTCATGAGAGTGGATACCTCTGATGACGATGAGGCATTTTTCGTAGGTTCGAGAATGGAACCGTACTCGGGGCAGACATGTCAGGAGCAATGTACGAGGTTGCTCGTGCGGACGGGGAGGCACCCATGGAAGAAGTGGTGAAGGAATTGATCGTTGGATCTGTTTTCATTAGTTAGTGAGACAGTGAGTCAGTCTGTCCTCTATGACATCAGTTTGGTTGGTCCGGGAAAGCTTTCAACAGAAAACGAAGCAAACATCAGAACATCTGTGCATGCATGTATTTCTCCCTGTCTATGTGACCATCATGTGTTCTTCAATCTGACCCTGAGCAAAAGAAACATCCTTTCACATAAGACCTTACTTTGATTGGGGAAAGCTTTTACTAGAGACCAATCAAAACAAACAGTTGACAGAACACCTGTGCATGCATGTATTTTTCCCCATCTACGTGACTATCATGTGTTCCTGAATCTAACCCTGAGCAAAACAAACATTCTTTCAGGTAAGCATGAGAACGTCGGACTAACCTCTGGCTACTTGTCCCCTCATGAAAGAAGAGGATCAGATGCAATTAAGCGAGATCGAGTAGATGTTTTTTTTTTGCACCTATTGGTGAGTCACACTGTCAAGAAAGAACAAGGCGCGCACACACCCTGCATGTGTTAGCCGAAGAGAGCACTGGTATCCTTTTACATTCACCCCTAGGCTCACTCGTTCTGGTGCGATCGATGTCTGCAGATCGCCAACCTAGGTCTGGAGGCACAGGTTGCCAAAAAGCTTGCACGAATTTTCATCCTGAAGAACGTGAGAGATTTTTAAAATGATTTGCAGAATGCAATCTTATTGGCGATGAAGCCTCAGGGAGCGGTTGGTCCTTCATTTCAGAAAGAGATCGTTGATTCTCCTTTTTTCCTTTCCTCTTTTTTCCATAATTTTTTTTTCTTACGTATTCTATCCATTCTCCTGTTCTTTTGTGAGTAGATTTTTATGCAAACGGAGTCAATTATTCTCCTCTCACCTGTCTGAAAAACCCCATCAGATTCATTTGTTGCTGCCACAAAAGGAGGGGGGGGGAAGGAATGTTTGACTTTCTAAGAGATCTGCATTGACAGAGAGTTGTTTAGTTTGAAGGATCGAGTTGGATAGTGATGGCTGAAAGTGCAGGTTCTCCTTCTGTTTAAAACATGACGCTTCTTTGCTGTATGTAAAGTCTTCATGAGATTGTGTCACACATCCAATCTACTGTCGTTTTTCGCTCTCAATTGCTGCTCTCTAGGCTGCTCTGTATTTAGATCTCTTCTTTTCCGTGTCCTGCTACTTGAGTTGAGGTGCAAGAACTGGAAGCTATCCATAATTAAGTGGGCGCCCCATAATTTTGAAAGAGCTCTAGAACAGTCTGCCGTCTGGTACGAATCGACCTTCCGTATAAGAAAAAAACAATCTTCGCTGAATTAGTAGTGCTAAACAGTTTCTTTATGTATCTTTTAAACTCTTAAAGTTACTCTTTTAAAACGCTTTAATGTTACTTTTATTATTTTTTTTACTGTTTTAAATAATGATAGTCGATCTAAGTCGATCTATTAACTCAAAAATCTAGGGTTGGACACTAAAGTTTCAAGTTTAAAGGTTTTTTTTTCTGTTAAAGTTTTTTTTTTGTCCTCCAGACTTTATTTTAAAAAAATATTTTTCAATTAGTTTTCAAATGGATCCTTAATTAAGTCATTCATAACTAAACTAATTAACTAGCCTACATACTAAGAATATAGCAGAAGTTCAGCTAGAAGTTCAGTCTTAGAGCTCAGTCTATTCAAACTAAAATTCATATTCACATCGAAAATAATCATCGGCGATGGAAAAGTTAGCAGAAAAGATATAAATTAGTTAGAGTCAGAAGTAGTCAGAAGCAGAGCAAAGGGGAGATGAGAGTGGAACTTTGCAGACAACGATATATATTATTATATATAAATGAAATCATCGTTCTTTAGCAACGTCTTCTAGATCAACCTGCCGTTTGCACGGGCGACCTCTATAAAACAAAACGGTAACAGTGCTCAAAAGCACCACTAAATCACTTATCACTTACTAACTCACTTAGTTGCATGTTTATTTTTAAAGTTTTAAAGTTAAAGTTTAAAGTTTTTTAGGCAAACTATATTATAACAAAAACTTTAGTGCCCACCCCTAGTCAAAAATAATTTTGAAGTATAAATTATTGTAAATCATGATACTGTAAGATAAAATAAAATTTGTGTTTTGAGTGTGCCCTATACACCTTAAGGTGCACCCGACGTTCACTGCTTTAATAAAAAAAGCGTAGACAATAAGTTTAACATCATTTCAGGATGTACACAGTACGGTTAGGAGTTACTACCGGGCCCTTTGGGGGGGTGGCGAGTTACCGTCACTTTGGTAACCATGGGGCGGTAACTTGGGGGCCTAAGAGCCCCTACCACTACCATAGTAGTTCGGGCCAAGACCCCGGCAAAGGATATAAAAAAAGCGTGACGCATGCATGGATTAAAAAAAAATCTGTCTCCTTCAAATCCATTTCAACTTTCGAATTCAAAGTCAATTTTTAAACGAAGGTCAACCTTACTTATGGTTAAAATTACTAAGTATGGAATCGTTTCTCTTCTGTCCCCTGTCAGAGCAGACAGACAATTGATGAAGGCTTCAGTTTGGCAGTGATCAGTGCTTTCTCATGCGCACTGTATATAGGAAACTGGGAAATAAGACTGAGTAGTCCGCTTCCTCCTAGTTTACTGTTCACTGTGTCTGGCGGTTTTCGCTTTTTTTGTCTTATCATGAGACGCAGTGTAGTGAAGTTTTTCCTTCCTCCTCTCTCCTCTCTCATTCACTTCAGGGCTGACCGGCCACATAAGTCTGGGTAGAAAGGCAGCGACATACCGATCTCTCAGTCACCCCCCAATATCGCATTTATTAGAGTTTGAGTCAGAGCGGAAGTGCAG
Organism: Chromera velia; assembly: GCA_018398765.1. Taxonomy (NCBI): domain Eukaryota; family Chromeraceae; genus Chromera; species Chromera velia. The sequence goes on along the minus strand of JAHBMJ010000819.1, from coordinate 30,519 downwards.
TCACTGCACAGTTATTCATGTGCATCGTGGTGCATCGCAGACATACCGAAGCCGAGCCTTGCATGGCAAGCTCATGCAGTTCTCATTTAATGACGTCGGTCTTCTTACAAGGAGGTGTAGTTACGGTTGCTCAACATACTGAGCTGAGTACAGAGGTCGACGCCTCGCAGCCTTTGCACAGCCCTGACAGGCCTCACTAAGTGACCTTGACTGTCTGGTTCACACAGTTTGGATATTCATAGTATGCATCATCGCACAGTTAAACAATCAACGTACGCTTGCACTGCAGCATCATAATGCCATTATTCATAGAGATAGACTAATATCTCAGACCTAAGAGTTTAGCAACATTGCTGTTTACTTTATAGCCTCTGTTGATTCTAGATTTGATGGTAAAACTAGGTAAAACAGGTTTAAAGTTGACTATTATAGAAAATATATAATACTACCACTACCATGATCATGGTACTAAAAACTACTACCGTAACCGTAAAATTGGTAACTCGGGCGGTAACCATCCTACTATCATTACTCCTAACCGTACTGTATATCAGGATGATGATGATTTGAATTTCTACTGATTTGCTCCAAGATTTGCTTTACTAAAGTAAGTAACAAACCAGGTTTTCTATACTTATAATTAAAAAAAAAAAAAATAAGAACACTTATAATTGCATCAAGCTAATTAGTTAGTTAACAAGTATATTTTATTGTTTATTTTCATAAATTCTTTTTTCTTTTCTTTATAGATTGATTGATTGATTTTCTAGTTGATTTTCTGGATCATTTCCGCGGTAAATTCCGCCGTAAGGTCTTCTCCCGCTTTGTTTCTGTTGGGATTTCTCCCTGGGCCACTTTCTGGGGCCGTTGGCAGTAGGCCGCGCGCGCATAGAGAGGCGTGATGCACAGAGATGCAGAGTTGCAATGTAACAATGCATAGCAATGCATGCAGAAACTGATCGATCTATCGTAGCGTATATCTCTGGCTAAAGCCAAGACAGACGGCCTCTCCTATGAACCTGAAAGTATGACGGAATCTTTATCAATCAGTGGTCAGACTTGATTGTATTTTGAGTGCACTGCTTCTTTTCTCTGATCGCCATGGCTCACGGGACGCGTCTTGCTTCAGTTGAGCAAGAAGTGGTTGCATTACGTGAGGGCCAGGCAGAGATCCTTTCTCTTTTGAGATACCTTTCTGGAGAGGCGGGTGGAGCTTGACGCCCACATGTAGTAGGACAAACTGATACCGAGCATGAAGATCGTCCCCTGCCCAACCAGTTTGGAGTAGGAAATTTCATTCGGGCTGGAGTCATCTCGGAGGCGTTCCTCCCAATTCGTCCTCCCTCGGTTGATCTCCCTGCTCCCCCTTCCGGGGGACTGCCTGCTCCCCCTTCAGGAGGACTCCCCGCATACACTCCAATGGTGCGAGGAGGCTTCTCACCGCCTCCCGGACTCTCGCAGCCTCCTGCATTCTCGGATCGTGCGCCCTTTATGCCTGCAGAGGGGCCAGCACATTCAACTGAGAAGTCGCCGTCTCCTTTGGATCCCTCGTCTTCTTCCTCCGACTCAGGCAGTTCTGCCTCGAGTCACTCCAGACGCCGACGTCGCCATCGTTCTCGCAGGTCTGGGCGTGGAAAGAAGATGGACATGGCTGCTGTCCCTAAGTTTGAGAGGAAGCAGCACATTCAGGAGTTTGCAGATCTTTGGGCCCCGTACACCCGTGTACACCTCAAGCGAAGCAACTTCGACTCGGATCAGGAATGGCGTGACAACATCATTCTCATCCTCAACCACGCAGCCAACGGCAATCGGCAGTTCAAAGCCAATGTCCGGAAGCTGAGGAAGGGAAAGAAGATCCCTGTCGAGCAGGTTGTCGATAAGCTGCTTGAGGAGTACGAGTTCGCTCTGCTTGCCCAACAACTGGCAATCAGAGAACGCGTTCGCCACTTTTCCTGGGACATCCAGAAGAGGGATGGAAAGGGGAGAGTGATCTATCCCGAGAACACCGAGCTCTCATGGCCTAAGATCGATGACCGTCTCGATCGTCTGACGATGGACGCTGGGGAGATCGACATAGAAGACACCATGACTGTGAAGGAGAAGAAGGAGATGGTGATCCAGGCACTCATGCCTGATCAGCAGAGAGGTCTCCTGTCCGACATCAAGAAGCAACACCCTCACATGAGGGTGGCAGACCTCACTTAGATCTCGTGGGAGGTCATTGAGGAGTGGATGGTCTGGTATGCCTCTTTCGAGAGGAAGGGCCCGACCAAGGAGAAACCGAGGGAGAAAGCAAACCGTGCAAAAGAGAACGGAGACCGCAGACCCAGATGCCACTAGTATCAGCGAAGGGGGCACTTCATGAATAAGTGCAGAGACAAGGCGGCAGGGAAGCCTAGAGTCCCTCCCCCTAGACAGTCCGGTTCCCCTCCTCCCCAGCAGCAGCAGCAGCAGCAGCAGCAGCAGCAGTCTTCGGGCTCAGGATCTCAGTCTTCCGGCTCTTCTGGCTCCGGCCAGCAGGATCAGAAGTGACCACACTTAGGGTGTGTAGGTGCCGCGGTCCTTTCTCCGGGCGTTGCCATGAGCAATCGCTTCGGCCCGTTGGTAGATGAAGGAGAAGAGGTGGAGTGCGCGTTGAGGGCAGGCGGAAACTTCTGTAAGGACCTGTGGTAGACTCAGGTGCGAGTAGGCATTTCTTTAGATGAGATGTCTCTTTTTGTGTTGTGGAGGTGAGAGAGGAAGAGAGGGAGTTTCTGGGGGTTGAGGGAGGCATCTCTCGTTCCTCCAAAGATGTCACCGTGGAGCTCCCCGGAGTGGAGACGGTCGATGGCGGTGAGGAGACGGCACGTCTTGACGGATCGTTTTCTTAGTCGGTTCCCCTTTCTCTTTTGTCTGTGAATGGTTTGCGTCTCCAGAAAGTGTGTCAGCCATTTTGGGTTGAACTCCCCAGAAAAGGGGGAGGCATGTTCCGTGCGCGTGTGCATGAACGAGAAGGTGTTCTTGTTTTAAATGTGTGTGGGCGTGCGGCTTTGCAAGGTGTGAATGAGAGAAATGGCTCCTTTCGTGTGCTCTTGAATGTGGATGCCAGCAGTCAGACAGATGCATCTGCATTGCATGGGGGCTCATCCTCTTTGCAGAAAGATAGTTTGAAGGAGGGAGAGCAGCGGGAGCGCCCGCCACACCGGCTGGGATCGCAGAGATCGCGGCGCCTTCAGTTCCCTTCTTCAGGTCAGATGAGTTTGCGAGAAGTTTTGATGTGGCACAAGCATTTTAGGCAGTCGACTGGCACTCGTCTGTATGCAACTTTGAAGAAGAAAGGTCTGGCTTCTCGTATAAGTACGAAAGCGTGTGATGAGATTAGACACGTGTGCCGTCGATGCAGAGAGGTGAATGCACTCATGAAGAGAATCCCTTAGAAGAGCAAGGAAGGCATGGCAAAGGAAAAATTCAATGATCGCATCATTCATGATGTGCTTTTCTTGCCTGGTGGTAAGCCTGCCTCTGTGATTATCGATTCTGTGTCTGGCCGTGTGTCTGGAATGATTCTTCCCTCGAAAGGAAAGGCTGCCCGTCATCTGACTGCTTGGTGTCGGAAGTGGGAGAGACTGGCCGAGAAATTGAAAATAAAAGCAAAGCCCCAGATTGTCTGCAGAGATAACGGAAAAGAATTCATTGGGGAAAAGAAAGGCCAGTATGAGTATGTGTGTGACCAGGAGACCATCGTTCATCAGAAAGGCCCTGTGTATACACCGCAGCTGCAAGGGAAGGCAGAGAGAATGAATCGTACGATCAAGCGTCTCCTTTGAAAGTTGCTCTCTGACTTGGATCTGCCTCGTTACTGTGGCAAATAGCTCTTCAATGGTGTGATCGATGCATTGAATGAGTGTGTGTGCAGTGCGACTGGTATGTCACCTGACTCTTTTGTGTTTGGTTCTGAGGCTGCCCGTTCCATTTCTCTAATCTCTGTTGGAGATCGTGTTGTGGTGACTGACCCTCGTCCCCTCCCCTCGTCTGGCTTGCCTGTGCGTGGGAAGGAAGGAATTTTTTGTGGTGTCGAGAGTGAGTCTTGCATGATGGTGATTGTGAAGACAGAGAATAGACGTGGGTGGAAGCCTTTGCGTATGCATCCGAGTGGAGTTTCTTTGATTGAATGGTATGGGTTGAATGCTTCCCCTGACCTCACAGAGTTTGAGGGTGCGGCAGCTGCACCTGCCGATGATGTGGATCGTTTTTCTGACTTCTCTTTCGATGATAATGGAGAGGTCGATGCCAATGCGATGGGGGGTGCTGACCCTGTTGCTGTCCTCTCTTCTTCTCGTGCGCAGGCAACTTTCTTCGATCGTCTTTCCACTGTGGCTGTCCGTCAGTTGGAGCACGTCGTGGGGAGTCAGCCAGCAAGTGTTTCTACACCGTTTTCTCTTCCCTTTCAGGGTGCTGCAGATTTGCGTCTTCCAGCTGGCCAACTGGAAGCATGAGCCCAGCAGCAGGGGGTAGAGAGTGAGCGGGAAGAGGCAAACCAGTCAGAGCGGGACGCTGCACTAGCTGCTGAGTCTGAAGAGACAGAGAGAGAGGGAGAGATTGTTCTGCCAGACATCCCTGATGATGATTCTCTCTTTGGGGCGAATCTTCTGAAGTCTGATAGCGGAACAGCTGCAGCCGGCCTGCTTGCTCGCGAGAGTGGGCCAACCAGCAGCAGAGAAGAGAAGGGAGTGCAGGTAGCACAGGAAGATGAGGGAGTGCAAGAGGCACAGGACGATGGGAGGAAGAGGGAGAAGGAAAAAAAAGAAAAGGAAAAGAGAGTCATGCGTCTGTCGGTTGATAAGAAAGTCATTGACGTCATGATGGCACATGTGAATCCCCGAAAAGAACATGTCATGGCAACGGAAGAGGAAGTGAGAAATGGAAGTCATGATGGAGCCATGAGAGAGGAACTGAAGAGTTTTCAGAGGAATGAGGTCCTCAAGGTGGGGGGTGTGCGAATACCCGCAAGGAGACGGGTGATGAAGACGCGGTGGGTTTTAACCTGGAAGATGAAAGGTGGAGAGAGAGTCTCCAAGGCCAGATTGGTGTGTAAGGGCTTCCAGGATGACAGAAAGAACGTTGAAACCTACAGTGGGACGGCAGTCTGGTGGGCGTTGCTTGTCTGTTTTGTGTTTGCTTCGAGCAAAGGATGGAAGGTAGGAAAGTCGGACGTTCGCACAGCATTTTTGACTGCACCGATTTCCGATGATGTGTTTGTGCAGCTGCTAGGCCGAGTTCCTGAGGGCTCACCCGAAGGGTTCGCGTCTGGTGAGGTGAGTCAATTGCTGCGTGCGATGTACGGTCTGAAAGATGCGCCTCGCCTCTATGGTCAGCACTTCAAACGGATTGCCGGAGAGTGTGGATGGGAAGAAGTGACTGAAAGCGTGTTTGTGAAGAAGGAGGCAGAAAGCGTGAAGGCTGTGATGGCTGTTCATGTCGATGATTTGCTTGTGTTCTCTGATGATCCCGTGCATGATCTCGAGCCTTTGCGCAAGCGTCTTGAAATGGATGAGCCTGAGATTCTTGAGTGTGGGGGTGAGATGGGTTACACAGGGATGGAGGTGAAGAGAACAGAGGAAGGCTTTGCTCTCTCGCAGAAAGCTTATCTCGAATCAATCCCTGTGCAAAAGGAAGACCTTCCCCGCAAGTCTTTGTCTCCTGAACTCATTGAGTCATCAGCTCTTGTGAGTGTCATGCAGAAAGTGATGGGTGTGCTTGGTTGGGTTTGTCGCACGACTGCCGATCTTGCATATCTGTTCAGCGAGCTCTCTCGTTATAATTCTCGCCCTTCTGGTTCAAAGCTTGTGGCTGCTTTACTTGCATTGATTCGCGCGCGTGAGAAGGGTGACTGCCTGCAGTTTAGCGGTCCCGGGAGTGGATGATCCGAAGCTTACTCTCTTTGTTGATGCTGCCTATTCTCTTTCTCGCTGTGAAGGGAGAGGGGGGTTTGAAGCGTATCTGGTTGACAAGAAGGAAAGCATCGCGAACATGAGGTTCTCGAATCTCGTGGCATGGAAGAGGAAGAGAATAAAAAAAAAACTGATTTCTTCCACCTCTGCAGAGTTGTGTGCGCTTGTAGATGGCGTGAAGCAGTCGTTCCAATGGAAGCGACTTGCTGAGGCCCTCTGGATGAAGCCTCTGGAGGTTAAGGTTTACACTGACAGCGCTCCTCTGATGGAGCAGTTGGAAAGTGGACAGTCCAGACGGGAGCCTTGCATGGATGGTCTGTTGGCGTATGCGCGTTAAGAGTTGAGAGCCTTGAAGGCAAAGGTACTGTGGGTACAGACAGACAGACAGAGAGCGGACAGACATACGAAGTATAAGATGGAGAGGGACAGAGGAAGTCAAGCTCCCAAGTTTGTGCAGAAGCAGATGAAAGGAGATAGAAAGGTTCTGGATTTTGCGAAGGCGTGCAGAAGAAAGCGAAAGAGTGACTCTCGTGGTAGCTCTTGAGTCAGGGGGTGATTGTTGGGATTTCTCCCTGGGCCGCTTTCCGGGGCCATTGGCAGTAGGCCGCGCGCGCATAGAGAGGCGTGATGCACAGAGATGCAGAGTTGCAATGTAGCAATGCATAACAATGCATGCAGAAACTGATCGATCTATCGTAGCGTATATCTCTGGCTAAAGCCAAGACAGACGGCCTCTCCTATGAACCTGAAAGTATGACGGAATCTTTATCAGTTTCTGTCGCTACAGGCCCAGAGCTAGCAGAGTGGGGCGTTCCCCAGCTACGCTGAGGTATCAGATCCCGCGCTCAGGGTACCTCAGGGCCCGCGGAAGATGTAAAATTTTTAAAACATTAAAATAAATCTACTAGTAAATCTAGCTCACTCCGCTTAGCACTCCGCACACATGCGCACTACATGCATTCCAGGCGAATTCTCACAGTGTCATTCTGCAAATCATTCTGCAAAAAATCATCAAACCTTCACTCAGAGGCCATTCGCTCTATCGTACTGTTTTTTCCCTCCTTGAAAGCTCCCCCCCCTCTTCTGCACGTATCTGCATGCGCTGTGCATCCTCTCCTCTCAAAGCAGTTTTTCTATCATGTCCAAGCGTGTCCCTTTCTCCAATCATCGAAAGCCAGTACAGTGCTCTACCACCACAAATCCGAGGGCAGTGCTTCTTCTCCCTTCCCTTCCCTTTCCTCTCCCTTTCTCTCCATTCTAAATATTATTGGGGAGCCTAGGGGAGCCCCCTCATCTCTTTGACGACACCTGCATGTTAATTGTCAGTGAACGCCTGAACGAACCTTTAACTTAGCTGCAAACCCTCCTGCATCCCTTCCTTCCCCCCCCCTGTATGCACCCCGGCCTACTTCTGCATTCAGTCTACTTTCTTAATTATTCCAGAAAGTCAGAAACAGCCCCCCCCGCTCCCCCAAATGCAAAGACTCAACGTCTTCACCCGGTGCAGTAACTGCAAGACACCCCACTTATGCATGCATTGAATTTCGATCAGACAATAGAATCCCCCGTCCCTCCTGACTCTACCCCAGGGGACCTCTGTTCAACCTCACTCTTCCCTCCTACACGCGTAGGAGTCTGAGAGGAGGCAGAGGAGGAAGACGCTCCTCCCCCTCCTGTGTCCTCCCCTCCTGCCAGTGGTGAGGAGGGCTCGTTCGTTCGAGAAGAAGGGGAAGCAGAGGGACTGACAGGGGTCTCCTTCTCTGGGGCTGATTCCTTGGATACCCTCTCCTCAATCTCCTTCGTCTCTTGGCCCTTCTCTGAAGCTCCTTCCTCTTTCTTCCCTTCTTTTCCTGCCTCCTCCTTTCTCTCTGCCGTAACACTCTCTTTTCCCTTCTCCGTCTCTGCGGGGGTCTCTTTGCTCTGAGTCCTGTCAACCCTAGGGGGAGCTGTTGCGGGATCAGGCTCCTTCCCGGCCATCTCGAGGACCTTCAAGCACAGAGCGTTGACCTCGGGATCAAAACCGTGTCGGGAGGCCCTCTCGAAGAGTCTCACGGAGCTGATAAATTTGGAGTCATCCTGGGGACCCAACAGCCTCACCAGAGACACTTTCTTCTTCATCTGTTCCAACACTGCCTGCATAATCTTGAGGTAATTCCCTCGGAGATTCACGTCTGGGTCCTCATATCGGAGGAAAGCCTTCGCTGCCTCCGTGCCCTGCTTATGGTTCGGGCGGGGGTCTCTCAGACAGTAGCGCTGGTTTTGCATGGACCCCCTCTCCACTCCGTTCACGACAAATGGCTCGACAGGAAAAATGTACCAGCTCCAATGACTGCGTTTCGCTCCTGCCAGTATCTCCTTGAGGGCTTTGGGGAAGTGGATCTTGTGGGTTTCGACGAACCGGTCCTTCAGGTCGAATGGGTCTCTGTCCAAAAGACTCCAAAAGCCCTTTTCCTCAGATTCCCTGGAAGGGCCGCTGACTGTCCGCTTCACCCCAGTTGCTTTCATTGCTGCAAACCAGTTCTTGTGGCTCGCAATCGGATCAAAGGAGGGTTGGGAAAGAAGGAAGGCCGATCGGTTCACCGCAAGAAATCCAAGGAGACGGATTCGAATCATCCAGAGAAACGCGAACGAACGACTGCGAATTCTATCACCAAGCACGCCCCCTTCTATCTGGTCCTCTCAGCTGCGTGCATATACAACCGCAGTTCCAGTGACAGTGTTTGGTAGAGGGACAGCAGAGGACACAGCTAGGAAGACCAGTGACTGAAGACCGTCTACGGTCTACGGATGTCTACAGTTTACGCGGTCAGACTGATTCGCGCGATTTTCGATGTGTGCGCGCCCTGCATTTTTGTAACAAAAAGTTGCCGGGGTCCAATGTCCATTCTAGCAGTGAGCCTCTCCATGCACGTATATACGGGATACACCCAACCAGTTGGGTGAGTGCCTCGGGGGGCCATTTAGGGGGTCGGCCATAATTTGATTGCATGATGAAAACCATCAGGGGCTTGGGCATGTCTTGCCTGCGGCAAATGGCGGGGGCCACGGCAACGTGCGCAAAATATGCTTTTCGGGACCGCGCACGCACATTTAATTAACTCCGTGCGAGTTACTTGAGGGGCACGTATCATGAAGAGCGAAGTATATAATATTATAATGCGATCGTGGCTCCGTGCGAGTTGCTTGAGGGGCACATTTTGGAATTTGGGTGATAGATCGAGACAGAACCGAATCCCCCCCCCCCAAAAAATGAAAAAATGCGTTATGCGGATGCGTGCGATCTCAGGGCCTCTCGGCTGATCTCAGCAGAGCTGAGCTGCCCCCCGAGGCGACCCGGGAGGGAATGCCGGGGCTATCCAACGAAAAGGAGCTAGCCCAGAAGGCTCTTTTTCACTTGCAATTGAAACCGCATGGCTCCGACATGCTCCGACATCATATTGGCTACGAATGGAAAGAGGGATCTCACACTGGAAAGTCCGATATATACAATTCTCTTCTGTAAAACCCCGTCTGTGTCTCAGATGTTCGTCTTGCAAGAAGTACACGGAATCTTTGAAGCCTTTCCTGACCGCCAAATTAAGAGGCGTTACGTTAAATCACACACCGCAAACTGACTTCGCATTTCCTGTGGCACTTTGGGTTAGATCCTCCCAGACTGACTGGAAGAATACAATACGTTCCCTCCCGTCATCTTGGGGAAATCGGTTCATTTTTAAGCAGCTGAAGTGACTCAGAGCCGTCGATGGATTCAGTTCTGGGATAGTGAGAGATTCAGGTGAGACCTGTACCGGTTTTTGCTCGGATTAGTTTGCGCTCTTTTGATATACGCATCTCGCTGTATGTAAATCCTGCTCTTTTCTCTCTTTGCAGATGCGCCGTGGGAGCCAGGCAGGGGTGAACTCAAGGGACGATCCAGAGACCCCGGCAGCTGCGCATGGGGGAATGTCGGCGGCTGCGGAGGCGCAGCAAACAAATGGCCACCACCCAGAGGCTGCCGTTTCTACCGTACCTTTACAGCTGTATCAAGCGCACCCCTCTATCCAACAGCAGGCTGCTGCCGCAGTTGCGACGGGGGCCTATTGGCAGCAGCAGCAACAGCAGCAGCTCCAGAGCCACCAATTCGACCTTGCTGGTGCGTACCGCCCGGTGCACCCGGCAGCAGGGTTGGTGGCTGCGGTGCCTGCCGAGTCCCTAGTCGCACATGCAGGAGACGGAACCGCCACGGCTTTCTATTCCCTCTCAGGCGCGGATTTGGCGGCTCAGTATCCGTATGGGTATGCTGCACACCTGCACCAACTCCATCAGCACGCCGCCTTGGCAAATGGGGCCGCGGCGGCGTCTTCTGCGGGGACGCTTGTCCAACCGCAGCAACAGGTGCAACCCGTAGCTGTGGCAGTTCCCTACGGGGCGGTGTATGCAGATCCCTTAGCAAACGCAGCAGCAGCAGCTTTTCAGCAAGGAGGTGTGGCTGCCGGGGCAGGGGGGGAGTTGGGGCATGTGGCGACGACGTATCGAGGGGAGTCCTCGGGGACCCTCTCGACGGGCGACGCCACAAAGAAACCGCCAAAGTGCGGCATTGCCAATTCCCTCAAACGCTCCAAGCAGTTCTTCACCCGATCTTGCGGGACCCTCACGGGGCCTGACACAGACCTGGTGCCTGCGGGTGAGGTCTTCAGGTTGAAACCCTCCAGATGGGAGGAGGGGTCGGTGCCCCATGAGGAGCTAGTAGCAGCAGCCTCCACACCGCCTGCAGCATCCGCAGGTATTTCCTCCTCGTTTCTGCACTCGCCTTCGTCTTCTTCCTCTTCGAGCCGCAGCGCCCTGTCTGGTGGTCATCCTGCCTCCTCTTCTGCCGGTGCCCCTCGTTTCTGGAGAGCCCCAGGGAACGGGGAGTTTCGGCGTCTCCCGATTGAGTTAATCAAATGGGAGTCTCTCCCAGAGGCCCTGCAGAGAGTGGCCATCTGCCTGCCCAAGAAGGGAAACTACCAAGGTCCAGACAGACCTGTAGAGGTGGCTCTGGCAAAGGCACAGGACCCCTCTTGGTGTGAGTCTGTTTTTTTAGTTCAGTCTACTCTACTCCCCTCGAAGAGAGAGACTGCTCTTCCGTCTGATATTTGTCTGCCTGCAAATCTTCTGGCGGATCTTTCTTTATAAACATTCCCCCCCCCCTCCTATCTACACGTATCTACTCTATCAGTTACGCACCCCCTGCCCCCGCTCTTTTTTGTGCGGGTCTGCTGGCTAACTCCCCTTCTTTGTATGCATGTTGTCGTCCGGGATGCCGAGTTTCCCTTCTTCCCACAGCTGCGAGAACTCCCAATTCTTTTTGGCATAGACGAGGGCGTCCTTGTTCGTGTGATGTTGATTATGCGCTTTTGTCCAAACACTGTACTTGTTTTGTTTCTTTTTGCAGCTCCATGGGTGGTTGTGGACAATCAGTTCAGCAGGGCATGGGGCGTCAACACACAGTTTGCGTTCGTGAGGCGGATCGAGAAGTGAGTTGAGTTGCTCACGCCCCCCCTCTTTTTTTTGTTTGAGACGGAAAAAGACAGAGCCACACTTCGTACATTCATAAGGAGGGTGCACGTAGCAAAACGTTTACTTTCATACGGAAAGAATTATTTACATGTACAGAAAGAATTCTGTATGAAAGTAAGTACATTCATAAGGAGGGTGCACGTAGCTAAACATGATTGATTTGGTCTTGTTGCAAGAGTGGTTCGACCGTCGGTCACTCGTTCAATCAAAGAGCCGCCTCGATCCTTCGTCCTGATCAATCAACGCATGAGCTTTTTTTTCTGCCTCTCATCCGTGTACGTTGTCTAGCTCTTTCTAAGAGACGAAGAAGCATTCATAACTTGTGCCTGTTCGTTTCTTCATGACGTGTGTGTGCGCATGCAGGTCGACCCAGTCGAAGTTTTACCACGACGTGCGTCTTTTCCTTTTGATGACAGAGGATATGGCTGAGGAGGGTCTGGCAGACCACAACGTCCGGACTCTCTGCAGGGCCTGTGGGGATCACGAAGTGCCTGGGGTCTTCGCAAAGCACTACACGAAGCACACAGACAGAGGTGAGGCGAGGTAGAACAAACGGAGTCAGGCAGAGACCGCACAAGGGCCCTCCAGACAGACAGTCCAACCGACCTCTCATCGAATGAATGGTGTACGTGTTTGCCTAAAGAACGTTTCGCTGATGTGTACGAACATGTCATCCCTTCGCCTAAATGGCACTTTTTGTCTTTCCTTTCCTTTCCTTTCCTAGGTGGCTGGCTCTTGCAAAAGGGAGAGGCAGACCTCTGTCTGAATCATGCTGCAACACAAATGGACAGATACCTTTCTCCGTTGGCCGCATCGAATCTACGCAGTGGAAAATTGGTCCCATGCGGAAGCAATAATCACGTTTATTGGTAAGAAGAAAACCAATCAGACTTCCCCCCCCTTCCCTCCTTTCTGCAGGCTGTTGGCGTCTGGTCAGTCGAACCCTATGCATCCACGAGGACATCGAAGGCAAGACTCTGCCTGGCCCGGTACAACATCTGCAGCAGTCGCAGCAGCAACAGAGGGAAAGCCCGAGGGAGGCAGGAGGAGCACCTCTCATCCCGCTGCACCTCCGGGGGGGGCGTGGGGGGATCACCAACGCCCCCCCGGCCGCTGCCGCTGCCGCTGCTGCTACGGCTGCAGTGCACAGCCTTGTGGGTCAGTTTGGGGGGCACGTTCTGCTTCCGATGAAGCGGGAAGGGCCGCGGGTGAAAACCGAGAGACCGCAGTCTTCCCCCCCACACGGCCATGAACAGTCGCAGCCTGCTCGGCTGGTGGAGGGAGGAGCGCATGGTTCGTCTGACGAGACGGGGAAAGGACGAGGAGGCGTGAGTGTCGTCTCGGGCTCGGGCTCGCAAGAGAGGCCGGCGGATTTGGGGGCCGGTGGGCGGTCCGGAGACGGGGGAGAGGGGATCGACTCGAGGGATGGCAAGAGGTGCGTGCCAGAAACAGAGGGATGAGTGTGTGTGGGGGGGGGAGGAGTGAGACACTCGAGCCCATTCAATCGTTTTGTTTAATTGTTTTGTGGGACCGCAGGGGTGACTGCGGGTGCACACCCACATATACGCGCGCAAAGGTGGAAGGAGGGGATCCGAAGATCAAAAACTTCGTTCTTGCATGTGGTCCTGTGTTCCTGGCCATTTCTCTCTCTCTCTCTCTCTCTCTCTCTGTGTGTGTGTGTGTGTGTGTGTGTGTGTGTGCGTGCGTAAACATTCCCTCTGTGTGCTGTTCATGCAGGCAGCGACTGGAGGAGCAGGAGGGGGATGAGCACGGAAACGGGGCACCATACCGTCTTGTGAGGCGAGACGGAGCACACGCAATGCATTCTCATTATCATTCTCACTCTGCGAACGCTGCTGGACGTGCAGACTCGTCTCAGCACAGTGAGGCCTCGATCTCTCGGGGTGATCATGGGGTTGCAGGGGTTTTGGGAAGAAGTCTGTCGAGGGCCAGTCAGAGAACTACGGGGGAGGAGGAACACTTAGGCTTCGGGATGCATGGGGAGAGGCATGAGCATGAGCTGGGGGGGGAGGGGCCGGAATTCCGCAGGGTGCATAGCGGGAGCTTTCTCCACTGCGAACACGAACCCTCGTCTGGCTCTGGAGATGTGCATCATTGTGATTCGACATGTCAGTCAGTGGATTGAGGAATGGTTGATGAGGGGCTGGGGGGGGAGGACACTTCGCTTGACAGTTTTGTCCATTCTTTGTGCCTGGCTTTTGTCGTTTGTTTTCTACTCCTTGAGCGTATGTCGCCGCCCGTTTCTTTTCTCGTCTAAGCCGTTGTGTGGGTACAGCTGTGAAAAATGACCGTGTTGGTAGTACGGAGAAACAACCTAACCTATGTTTTTGCATCGTGTCTGTGCAGCCTTCTTCCATGGGACTGGTTTGGGTTCCCCCAGCGACTTTAACAACATTGGGGTCTCTGCTTCCTCGTCGTCCTCCTCCTCTGAGCACTTGATCGGTCACCGTCTCTCTCTGCATGGTCATGGGGGGGGGACACATGAGGAGGGTCACACTGCTGGAGGGGGGGGCGGTCTCTCGTTTCTGGAATTTGAGCCCGATGCAGCCGCATGCACTGGAGATCCCCACGACCATGAGTCGGGGGATGCTGGAGGGGGTGCGGCATCGTTTTTCGCACATGTCCCGTCTCTTCAACCGCCGTCTCACACGCACTCGGGCGCTGAAGCCCGTGGGCATGCTGAGGGGGGGGTGGACGGGGGGGGGCGTGGAGAGCTCGGGCAAGAGACGGAGACGGGAGGCCACGAGAGAGCCCCCGGGACTTTGAATGATGAATTGAATCACCCCCCTTCCTCTTTGGGGGCGGGGGGACACTATATGCCACAGCAGCAGGAGGAGGAGGAGGAGGAGGGTGATGAGACCTTTGGGCACTCATCACCTCATGAGGCGGGGCCTGCAGAGCACGGGGGGGGGCATAGATGGTATTAGGGGCATGTGAATTCAGTCAGTGGGTCGGATGGATGGATGGATGGTCAATGGGGGTCAATAGTAGAGAGAGCTGGAGTGGATGTTTTGGAATTGGTTTCTGATGTGAAGGGGAAAGAGAAAAAGAAAGAATCAAAAGCGTCTTTCTTGATTGATTTGAAGGAACAGGAAATTTGATTGTCTGTCTGGCCTGAATTGTCTTGTTGGGGGGGAATTGGTTCTGTCTTCTGTCTTTTTCGGTCTCTGTTTCTCTCTTCGTCTTTCTTTCTCTTTCTCTTTCCCAAACGGTCTTGCTTTTTTTGCAGGGATGGATGCAGTGGGTGGGTGCATGTGATCCAACATTTGATTCCTATTTCCTGGTAGAGAAAGAACAGAAAGGCATTGATTGGCATAATTAATTAAGTGGGCAGCGGGACGATCGAAAGAGAGAAAACTGGAAAAGCGGAACTGGTAAGAGCTGAGAGGACATGCGTGCGTGCACAATCAGTCAGTCAGACTGACAGGGAGCTGTCAGAGGGAAGGAAAAAAGGGGGGAGCTTTTTCGTTCGGGGCATAGAGAAGAAAATGCAAAAGCACAGAGGGCAACAGTGCGTGCACATGCGTGAGTAAGGGAGGTGATGTCGAGGCACAAAGCTGGTCAGACAGGGAGTCGACTGGTATGCATATGCGGTTGGTGGGGGCAGGCAGAGAGGCGAATATTCGAAGATGGGTAATGAGAGAGGAAAAGATGAAGGGGCGGTGGCATCGCTCGGGTGGATAGATGGATGGCTTGGGTGGTGGATCCATTGATTCAATGGTTTGATGAGTTGTCAGGCTGAACACTGCACACAGAATTCATTTGCCTCGCATGTATGCATTCATAGATGAGTGCATGGGTGGAATGATAGGTGTGTGGGGCCAAGAGAGCAAAAGAAAGAAAAAAGGTCCTCCGGCCAGTTTCTTTCGTGTTTGAGAAACTTGGACTTTCTGACTGACTTCCTGTGTTGCTAACGACCTGACTATATCTGTTCCTCCTTTTTTTGTTTCCTCCTCTTCTTTTTCCTTTGTTCCTTCCTTACTTTGGCGGGATGGTGGGGGTGGGGCCGACAGATGTCGTTTGTCCCTCTTTTCTTTCCTTTATCTTCCTGTTTTTTTTTGTTGTAGCTGCTCTTCTTCTCTTCTCTTCTCTTCTGTTCTGTGCAAACACATAAGGGCCTCGAGGTTCCGACCCTGAGTGACCGATTGGTTCTCTCTCTCTCTCTCTGTCTCTCTCTCTCTCTCTCTCTGTGTGTGTGTGTGTGTGTGTGTGTGTGTGTGTGTTCTGGTCGGCTTTGACTGACAGTCCTGTCGTGCGCTTCCTTTCTTCCCATCTCGGCTGTGGGCTCGTTCATTTGCGTCGGTGTGCTGTGACGGGCAAAGCGCAGAGACGACACCGGTGAAAGAAAGAGGGAGAGAGAGAGCCAGGTCTTGATCCGTCTTGCTTGCGGGTGCCTAAGTTAAGTGTATCTGCAGACAATATCTTTTGTGGTTGATTTTTGTTGTGTGATACAAGCGTTGGCCTGACTGTTGTGTTTTTGGTGCTCCATTCTTTTCTTCAAACGGCCAACGATCGAGTCGGGCAGGTTTGCCCTGCCGACAACGATGGGCTGTTTCCATCCATGCATGCAAGGGTGGAATGATGGATGGATGGGTGGGGTCCGATGCATCATGGAGGGGGGGATGCAGGAAGGAAAAAAGGAAGGCATCACTGAGAGGCGTACGCCTCCCGTGATTGGCTCTGTGCGTCCAATTGTGCTGTTTCTCTGTCTCCTTCCCCTTCTACTTGGCAAGTTGACCGACTGAGATGGAGGGCGGGGGGAAGACTATGCGATGGAAGCCAGACATCGAAAAGAAAAAAGGAAGGAAGGCATCCATGGTGATGCAGGAGAGAGAGAAAAAAAGGGTGAAACTTGACGGACCGCTCATGGCCCTTGGATGAGGCTGGAGGGAGGGGGGGGTGTCTCTTGATGTTATTGGAAGGTTGAACCTAGAGCTCCTTCAGTCCATGCACATGAGAATCCTATGTGCATCACAAAAAGAAAGAAGCTGCAGGCATGTGCTTTCCTTTCCACTCTTTCTTTTTCTTTCTTCCTTCCTTTCTTGCTTCTATGGAGGA
Source organism: Chromera velia (assembly GCA_018398765.1). Taxonomy (NCBI): domain Eukaryota; family Chromeraceae; genus Chromera; species Chromera velia. The sequence goes on along the minus strand of JAHBMJ010000819.1, from coordinate 13,972 downwards.
ACGAGTGAATCTTGGGTGACGAGTCTACCCCCCCCCCCCTGCAAAACAAACCGAATTCACATAAGTAAAACATCATGGAGAGGGAGCTGTGCCAGCAGGCAGGGAGGGGCGGAGAACGACAGTAGAGGGCAGGTGAGGCCAGCAACCTGCATGCGTGCGAGGCTGTCTGTGTGCAGGTTTCTTTCAAAAACATGCACCGGCCGCCCTGCAGTGCAGCGCATTTCTCTTGTGGCAATCGTCCTTTATTTCTCCCTCGCTTTGCATTGTATGCACCTTTCCATCCATCCATCGATCCCATTATTTATTGCCTTGAATGATTTATTATTTCTTGCGTGCCAGCAAAATGAGAAGAGAAAGGAAAGAGGAGGAACCGAAATGCAAAGAAAAGAAGGGAGGGAGGGGAGCCGTTCCACCCATGCAGTCCTTGTATCAATGGAGGCATGGAAGACAACAGAATCTCTCTTCTTCCTTGCGATGAAAGTGACTCACTCATCTACTCACTAACCCACTCACCCGTGGCTTGCTGTCAATTCAGTTGACATGGACAGCGTGGTGGTTGATCGAAAAAAAAGGTTTCGCGGTTCTCGCCTCCCCCTTCTTCTGTTTGAGTGACGAACTCTCTTCTATCGAATGTCCCTCTTCTCCTGAATGTCTGACTACGTGCTCATTCATCTGTTTGCCCCTTTCTTTGTCTTCTCGTCCCACCTCGAATGCTGTGTATTTGTGCAGTTGCCTTCTGTTTGTGTAATTGTCGTCCCCCTTTCATTCTTCATGAGTGAAATGGTTACGCCGATCCCTCTTGCTTGCCCATCTTGCGTTCGGTTGAATCGTCTGTCTAGTTTTCCTTCCATGACATTCATTGCCTTCCATTGGCTGCCTGCCTGCCTACCCACTCTCGTCTGAGCCTGAAGTTCTTCTTTTGAAGAAAAGATGAAGAAGAAGAGGAAAGAAGAAGTCATATTCTGGAGGCGTTTTCGGCAAAAGGGGCAATTAAGGGAAGGAAAGGATAGGGAGGGAATTCAGGGGAAGGAATTAAAGGGTTGAATTGTCTCTTGATCGATTGACTGATCGATTGATCGATCAAGGGTGTAGTCTTGTTGGTTTTTTCGTTTCCTTTCTTGGTCCTTTCTTTCTTATCTCGTATCTGCCTTTCTTTCTTTCTTCCCCTCTGTCTGTGTCTTTCTTTCTTTCTTTTTTTCTTTTTATTGACTTCGTCGCGAGGCCATGCCAAAGAGCTGGGCATCCATCCATCCATCCATCCCCTTTCTGCTCCTCTTTCTCCTTCTTTCTCTTCCTTTTTCTTTCATTCTCTCTTCGATCGTTTCTTTGTTTGCGCTTTATCATGACGGAGAAAAAAGAACGTAGGGCAATTCTTTCGGGGTTGGGGTTGCAAAGACTCCCATGCAGAGAGTGAGTCAGTCAGCGCTGGGAGTAGGAGGGGAAAGGAAGAAGAGTTTGATGTGTGCCTGGACCGGCAGCCATTCGTGTGCGCCGCGTTAGCTGGCAATGTTATTAAAAACGAGGACCTTCAACTTGAATTGGTTCTTAATTCTTTCATCGATCGATCAATAAAATTCCTGTTGGTTTGGCTGCTTGCCCATCTGTTTTTCAATGTACCTTGGAGACGTGGTTGCTGTCAGAATTAAGACTTACATTCATTTCAATATTGAAGTCTGTTACCAGTGTGTATAGCTAACAGTGCCTGACACCTGGGCTGACACTTTATTAGTCCTGTCGGTGAACTGAAATTTAAAATTATTTAATCTATACAGCCAAAATAAATCTTTTATTTCTACTACTCTTTCTTCGTTTTTAAATTAATTGGTTTAATTTAATTCAAATTAATTAATATATATACTAAATTATTTTATACTAATTCTAGTAGTGGAGCTAGTACTAGCTTTATCTTGCAAGTAAACTAAAATATAACTTTAAATGTTAGTTCGATCAGGGTAATAATGGTTCAGGCTTCTTATTCATTTTTTTAAGTTGGTCCTCGGGCACAATAATACCATAATTATATAGTACCTAACTTGATCGAACTTAACGTAACATCTAAATTCTTAAGTGACAAAGTTAAGTCTAACCCTACTAGTAAGTACGAACCACTCGGAATCGATCTTGAATGTACTTGAATGCTCTTATATATTCATTGATTCATTATATTGTATGATTAATTGCTTGCTTGATTGAGTAAGTACGAGCCACTCGGAATCGATCTTGAATGCTCCTATATATTCATTGATTCATTATGTTATATGATTAGTTGCTTGCTTGATTGATTGATTGATTGATTGATTAGCTTGGTGAGCTAGGCCTTCTCGCAAAGTGACTACCCCCGGGGCGGCACCTAGGGCGGTACTTACTAGCTAGGGAGTCGTTTTTCAGATGGGCAGATTTTGGTGGGTACAAAAGTTCATCGGGCAGATTTTGGTGGGATACACACAATGTGAAGAGCTTAGGAGAAGCTAGGGGGTAGCACTACGTTACTGTATAAGGGTGACCCTAACTTTATACATTCTCTAACAAAAAATTTAGACATGGCGGGCACTTGGTTTATATACCAATCTTTTTTTTCACATTCTAAAGTGTTGATTTAAGCTAACAGAACTGATAGCGGGTTACATCTTCACTTCAAAAAATTGGTTCAAAGTCATGTCGCCACGATTTGGCGGGGTGGCGGGCAGCTTGACCTAGCGGGGCCCTGGAGTCTATCAATGCTTGGACCCCCCCGCCAACGAAAGAAATACCCGCCAAAGGAAAGTCTACCACGCTCTTATGTCCCCGTCCGCCCCCCACCAGCCCCCTACCACCACTCGCCAGCCTCCCACCACCACCCGCGAGCCTCCCGGCGCCTGTCTGTCTGTCTACGACTGACTGACTGCCTGTTCATTCTCTCTTCTAGCCCGCCTGCTTGCCCGTCACTGCCCGTCTGCATGTCTGCCTGTCTACGACTGACTGACTGCCTGTTCGTTCTCTTTTCTAGCCTGCCTGCCTGCCTGTCTGCCTGTCTACGACTGACTGACTGCCTGTTCGTTCTCTCTTCTAACCTGCCTGCCTGCCTGCCTGCCTGCCTGCCTGCCTGCCTGTCTACGACTGACTGACTGCCTGTTCGTTCTCTTTTCTCGTTTCTCCTGCCTGCCTGCTTGCCTGTCTGCCTGTCTACGACTGACTGACTGTCTGTTTGTTCTTTCTTCTCGTTTGCCTGCCTGCCTGCCTGCCTGTCTGCCTATCTACGACTAACTGACTGCCTGTTCGTTCTCTCTTTTCGTTTGCCTGCCTGCCTGTCTTTCTGTCTGTCTGTTTATCTCTCTGCCTATCTGTCTATGCAACAGACACAGAGACCTTGCAGGGTATGCATGAGCTGTTCATGTTTCTTAGCAGGGATTGACTGACAGTGTGTCTGGCGGGACGTGGCGGGGCAGGCATACTGGCGGGAGGGGAAGGTTTGTCAAAGTCTATCCCCGCCATGAAAAGCCCCGCCAGATCGTGGCGACACCACCTTTGAACAACAATTTCTCATAAACTAGAAAGCATGAATGGCCCGCCAGAATAGAAATCGAATTTCTAACATGTTCTGTATCTATAACTTTTATGTAGCATAAGTCTAAACTATTATCCTAACTAGTTAGGAAGCCCGCCAAACTAGGGATACCTATAATGTTCATCCTAGTGCTACCCCCTAGGAGGAAAAGGAGATAGGAAAATAGAGAGAGGAGGAGAAATACATGTATACATCTGCACAGTGTGCCCACTGTGCAATCTTTCTACTCGTGAGGGTGCACACCTTCGAGAACATGGACTTCATGCACTTCTTTGCTTTTTCACTCACCCACAAGCACTTACACAATCTATGTACAGAGATGCTGGCCTCTTTCCTTATGGAAAAGACTGAAGAGGAGGAGAAATCAGACCGTTGTTTTGTTTCCGCTACATGAAAAAAAATACACAAAAACGCGACCTTTCGAAGATCTAACTGTCGGAACTCGTTCGGAAAGTTATGGAGACTAGAGAAAAACATAGCTTTCAATGAATGATTGGCTCAAAATCTTCTCTCTGTGATGTCGGAAAAGCATTCTAAAGACTTACATTTCTGTATGCATTCATGTGTGTGTTGCCTACCATTGCTGTTCCCTCTCACTTTCTATCCCCCTCTACGCATTCACAGAACAATCAAAGAACAGAGTTTCATACATTTACATTGAGGTTCTGGCTCCGTCGTCCAGGTACTATCCTTCTCTGCACTTGGAACTTATGACCTGCATACAGACAAACGAACATCAGCATGCATCGATCTATGTGTGAATGAATAGAGACAGTCTGCATGTACATCTATACAGCGGGCAGGCGGTATGCGCGGGCAGGCGGCATGCGCGGGCAGGCAGGCGGTATGCAGGCGGCGCGGGCGGGCATGCGTACAGGCAGCAGGCTAGAAGGTGGGAAGATTTTGGTGGCAGAAAGACACAAAAAACTGAAACAAATCCTATATGGAGGAGAGGCTGAACACCTTATCGATAGTGAACAATGGTTTATAAAACAAAGGTTAGACACTATTCGTATTTGAGGTATGAGGGCTATTGTCTACCTGTGTATCCCACTCCATAGCACCATTTAGGGAAGTTGGGTGCCTGCCGGATGTACTGGGTATATCTGCAGATGGCTTTGCTGGTCTCCGTAGAGAGTGTTGCTTCTCTGTTTCCTCCTGTATAGGAAGATGAGAAGAAGAGAGGGCGACACCGCAGGTGGCTTCCGAAAGGACCCCCCGTCAAATAACCTGCACAGCAAAGCATTTGCTTAGATTTCACAGCCCCCCCCACCTTTCCGGAAGAATGAGGAGTCGCCATGCATGCATCATCATGATGCAGGCCTTTCGTGCATACATGGATCGGGGCGGTCTGCATGGCTTGCCAAGTGGTGCATACTAGGTAAGTTTGAGTCTCTGAAGAGACCGTGGAGGTGAACTTGAAAACAGGTGAGTGAGAAGTCGACAATCAAGGAGATGTCTACAAAATTGCACAGTGGAGGACTCGAATCAGAAGTTACTCAATTAATGCCAGGGACTCTCTGCCTAACATGTACGCGATCAATCAAGTCTAGCTGCGGAGATGGAGTGCATGCGCTAGCTGATCGAATTTGATCGTTTTTTTTTATAATTTTGTTCGTCGGCGCGCGTGGCCGCGGCCCGGCGGCAGCAGTCTATATACACGGGTGCTGTGCCGGCCTTAACTCATCTGACGCACTCCGTGTGAATGGCCCGGAAAGCGAAATTAACTTTGGACTCGGAAGTGATCGAGTTTTGTTAAGTGCCCTCTCAGCGATATTTCCGGGGCAATGATCAGACAGCGTGCGTCAGTTTTTCAATCGGAGATTCAGCACTTAATTACGTACGATCGATCGGCATCCGCGCCCTCCCACCTCAACTCTTTGTATTCATAAGTGCCCCTAGCTCAGCTACGCTTAATTTCCGGGCCATGCAGTGAATGAGTGACATTGAGTGTATGAAGTGTGTATATGACGGTTGTATGACATACATATTCCCGCCTGAGGATCGATCGGTCTCTTAATACGTCCCGCCAGCTCGATCGACACATAATTTTGCGTCAAAGCGCACCGCTCGCGAAGAATTCCTGACTTTCTCGAAGATCACCAACGTGTCAGTCTGACAGCTAGCGCACCCGTCTCCGTCTCCCGCATGTGTAAGGACAAAGATGCCACCGGACAGTGTCCCTTCCCCCTCGCCTCAGACAGATTGCAGAGATAGAGACGCAAGGCCCTGGTCCGCTCTCCCTCTTGAAACGTTCTCCCTCCAGATCTGCAAGAACCCCCATGGATGTGCCTCGCTTCTCCCTGTCCTGTCTCCCAACAAGGAGACGGACAGAGGCTTCAGGATGGTCCTGTCGGCAGAGCATGTCTGCACCGAGAGGGTTGTCTCCGGATTCAAGAAGCAAATGCAAAACACGACATGCGGAATGGCATCTCTCGCAGCCCTCCTGTCCTGTCTTGGGACGGAAGGGGAAGGAATGCAAATGGAAACGCGATGCCAGAAGGCAAGTGTCTGCACAGAGACAGCTGCAGAAGAAGAAGGAGATGTAAGATCTTGGTCTGGGGGTCCCTTTTCGGAGCCATTCCTTCTGGAAAAGTTTCGAGACTCTCCGCTTCTTCCCAAGACGCTGCACACAGAAGGGCTGACCCTGGACGCGCTGTGCCAACTCACGGATGCCGCTCTGGAGGCAATGCAGTCACAAAAGCGCACGAAGCGCACCCACATGCCCGAAGTGCAGTCCTCGGAGCACGTCGATGGTTTCCGTACTGCTCTGATTAGACATCTGTCTCCCCCTCCGTCTTCAAGTTGTCAGACAGGATCAGATGACAACAAGCAGTGCGATCCGGCTGGAGGGCTCCCTCTGTTGGTGAATTACAACATGGGGTCCCTTGGACAGGAGGGGCTGAGGGGGCACTTTGCAGTGGCGGCAGCATTCCATGAGAGCAGCGACAGCGTGCTTCTCTTGGACGTCTGGCCAGAGACGCCCGTGTGTTGGGTCCCTGTCGCACTTCTGTGCGAAGCGATGGGAACAGTTGACTCGGCATCGAAATTAACGAGGGGGTACATCGAGCTGGTGGAACAGGAGTGTTCATAAACACCGCGCGATAAACCGGAGCGACCGGAGAGCTGTAAACTTTATATTATATTATATAAATTATATAGAACTGGTGCTAGAACTGTTGTTTGAGTGTTTCACAATTTGTAAGTTGAACGTACGTACTGTTCATGTCACAGGCCGGCGGACCTGTGCGGACCTGCCAGGGGGGTCCGAATCTGATGCGCCTAAACGCCTTCCTTTACATCGGACATTCGGCATTGGGGTAGAAAGCTATCTAAAGCCAGTCTACGGACGTGAATCCTAATTCTAATCACTGGTGTAGCGTGGTGCTCTGTGTGTCCGAGTCTATAAGGAAGCTTAGAGGTAGTTAGAGGCGGCGCAGAGGAAAAGTCTGAGGGATGCTGCCCGGATGCATCACTAGAAGGTTGTTTCTTGGAGACGGAGTTCGTGTTCCAAATCAATATGAAACGATCTATTAAGAAGTCCACGAACACAGTTTCTCAACGTGTGAGTACGTGCGAGTCTATCTCTAAGTCTCAACCAATCTCCTGACATCACAACTCTCATCCACATTCGAACTTCTCAACAACTCTCAACAACTATCATCCGCTGGCTAGAACAACTGAACGATCATCTGTATCCCAATGTTGCTCCCAGTCTCTCTGCAACGCTTCATATAAATTCAAATACCGAATCAGCTAAGTGACGCATGTAATTAAACCGTGCGTAAGGGCCTAGACCCCGGTAGATCTCGACATCCGCCGCGAGGCCCACGCCTATCTTCACGCACGAAAATACCTGGGTCCGCACTGGCGTCGCCGTCCGACCCGAGTTGTCCTGGCACCGCCAGGCAGTCCAGGACACATGCCCCCCTTTTTTTACCCTGGTGCCCGTGGCTCATATGATGAGGCCCGCCGCCTGTCTTAATGCACGGAAATGCCTGGGTTTGCACTGACGTTGCCGTCCAACCTGAGTCATCTTGGCGCCGCCAAGCAGTCCAGGACACTGGCAATGTTGATTTTAATTAAATCTCTAATTTTATATATATTTAAAAGTTCAAATCAATTTAATCAAAACTAAAATCAAAATTATCCTATGAAATTGGGCTATAAATGAGGTGAATGGGGGTAAATTGGGGCCTATTTCACCCCATCTTCCCAAAATATGATACATTTTTTCACTGATAAAAACATGTTATCTAGTTAAAATAAGGCGTGTTTCTAAAAAACTTAGTTTGGGGCTTCTAGAATCTAATTAGGTAATTTAGAACATTATATGACAGCTTTTTCATAAATTATAAACATAATTGGAAATTGGGGTGAAATGGGGGCCCCAATTCCAGAGCAAAATTTCTTATGTAATTTCCGGGGTGAATTGGGGTAAAATGGGGAAGAATATTTTTTCATATATGTGAAAAAAATACTGAATGACTTTTAAAGTATTTAAAATGAGTAGAAAAACGTTAGACGGTTTTAAACGGGTTTTTATAAGCCTAATTTGAGCTTCACATAATACAATTAACCCCCTGAAAAATATTGGTCCATTACTAATTTGGAAAAATGAGGTAAAATGGGGTATCAAAAATTGGGTTACCCCATTTTATCCCATTTCCCCCATTTATTTTTTTTATGAATGGCTTTAAAAGCGTTTAAAATGAGTAGAACAACGTTAAACGTTTTTTGTGAGCTTAATTTGAGCTTCATATGATATAATTAACCCCCCAAAAAATATTGGCCCATTTTGGGAAGTTGGGGTTAAATGGGGCCCCATTTCCCCCATTTATACCCCAATTTAATAGGGTAGGCAGAGTTGTTAAGTCCTAACAAACCTAAGTACCGAAATCCAATACTAACCCCCCGATCCGAAATTTTTCGCTATTTTCGGTACCTTTTCGGTACTTTCGGTACCAGCTTTTTTACATATTCTAAACAGGTTTTTAGAACTTTTTACAGACTGTTTATACGCCGTTAAGACACTGAAATGTTCAAAGATGACTAGCATGAACTTTTGATGTCTAATTTGAAGCACGAGGGCGGGGCGCGTACCTGCATGGGCCGCAGCGTGCAGGCTCTAGGCCACGCGGCATTGTGTCTGTCTCGCGTATCCTCACATGGATGCAAAACTGCCATCTGAAGCATCACTGTCTCCTTACATGAATTTTAGGGCTGCACACGTGCACTGCCATAAAAAAAACAAGAGTGCTGGTCTGAGTCTCTTTTCATGTTGTTCCTATCCTTCAATTGATCTTTCTCCTTCAACAGTGATCAACACTGGTCAGGCAAATTTGTGTGCAAGTCCCGACTTTCGCTTAAATTCCGTTTGAAAAAATCTGAAAGCTACCTCTTTATTTGGACTTTCTTTTTTTTTCTTCCTCTTTGTCTGTCTGTCTGTCTATTGAGACTCTGAACGCACAGGGAGGAGAACGGAAGAGGGGGAGGAGGAGCGAAGGGAGGCCTGGGGGAAGCGGCGGGAAGAGCATCTTTCGTTTGATGCCCCCCGTTTCGTCCTCTCCGTTTGGCTGTCTGTCTGTCTCAACATGCATGAATTCATGTGTGTAAGGTGGGGCTTCTCTCTCTCTCTCTACAACTAACGAATTCCTTCTACAGGACAAGCAAAAAAGCAGCGAGGATAAGCCTTTTTTCCTGCTTGTTCCGTGTGTGTATATGTTTCATTCATGCGTCAGATCGCACGAGGAAGAAAGTGCAAGAAGCAAAGAAGCAGCGAGGATGAGCCTTCTTTCCTACTTTTTCCATGTGTGTGTGTTTTATTCATATGTCAGATCACATGAGGGAGGGAGTGTGTGTGTGTTACCAGCCTCTGTGCAAGTCAGTGTATCGCATCCGACTCGGCATGATCCAAGTCCATTGTCCGGCTGACCGATTCCGACGTGGCGACGCATCTGTTACCATGTATTGCCATGCAATATGCATCGATCTAATTCGATCAGCCTCAAGAACATGCATCCTCGATTCATGCAAGCAAACAGTTCTACACATAGGTTTTATGCCTCAATCCATAGACCGTTCTAGAAAACAGAAGTTGCGGAACAATCAAAAAAGCTAGAAAAAACTTTCTTAATTTTAATTTATCATTGTATTTTGTTTATTTTATTTTATAAAGTGTGTTTAAATAATATTGTAACATCAGACTACATGTGATTTTTAAGTTTGAGAGTCATTTAGGTCGGTACCGAAAGATCCGATCCGAAATCCGATACCAACCCCCCCTCTGGTACCGAGGTACCGAAAGTACCGAGACTTAACAACACTGAGGGTAGGTGAATTAACACCTGACAATTTTATTTTTTTTTCCAATAAAAACTTAAACTAAAACTTGAAATTACTGCTAAACTTACCGTAAGAGTATTTAAAAGTAACAGACTCTAATGTACAATTAGGATAGGACCTCTTGGAGGGGATAAGATAACATATATGATCAATTAAAGATTCAATTTTCAGAGGATTGCCCATGACTTTCTGCACCAATGCAAAGCGTCACTAGCGTTTACCAACTTGAATGGTTCGCTTTCGCCACACAATCAGTATTGCGATACTGAAACGTACAGTCTAAACGATCTTGAGCTTTCTACTGGACGGATCCAGGCTGGTCATTTCAGCAGACGTTTTGTTTGAATTTTTAAAGGAAAAATTTCAATCCCTGCATACAAAATCCACAGCAAGCAGAAAGGCATCGTAGACATGCAGGCTGCATAGACGGAGGAGATCAAATAAGACGAGACCAAGGACCAAGCACTCCTTTGAGGCAGTCACATGGAGGTGGTACACACACACACACACACACACACACACACACACACACGCACGCACGCACGCACACACACACACACACACACACACACACACAGAGAGAGAGAGAGAGAGAGAGAGAGAGGCAGACAAGCTATGTGGTTTCTTTCCCTCCTCTTCTTCATGAACACAACAGACAGACAGACAGACACACAGACAGATAGACAGACAGACAGACAGGCAGGCAGACAGACTGACCATAGCGTCTTTTTTTTCCTTTTTTTTCTTTCTTCGTTCTCTTCTGTTTTTTTCTTTCTTCTGACAGACTATATGTTTCTTCTTCTTTTCCCTCCTTTTCTTCATGAACACAACAGACAGACAGACAGACAGACAGACACAGACAGAAAGACACAAAAACAGAAAGACACAGAGACAGACAGACCAGACACACACAGACAGACGGACGATTTGTTTCTTCATCTCCCTCCTTTTCTCTTCGTGTACACAAGAGACAAAAAGAAGAAAGAACAAAAACAAAGGAACAAAACAAACAATCAAACAACGTGGATAGGCAGACAGACAATATCGTCCTTTTTTCCCCTTTTTCTTTTACAGACAGACGTACAGTCAGACAGACACACTATGTGGTTTCTCTCCCTCCTCTTCTTCATGAACAGACTCACAGACAGCGAGACAGGCAGGCAGGTGGAGAACACACACACACACACACACACACACACACAGATGTAGAGGGAGAGGGAGAGGGGGAAGAGAGAGAGAGAGAGAGAAACAAAGAAAGAGAAAGAGAGGACTGAATCGTGAACCAAAAGAAGACCCGGAGAGAACAAAAATGCACACATTCCTTCACAAGCCTTCTTGCGTTGACCATAAACGTACGACGACGATGGGTCGAGCCCCACCATCCGATAGAAAGCAACGGATAGAAAGGGAGGGAGGTGGGAGGGGGGAACGGGAGAGGGACTCGCAAGCATTCCGAAACGAGAAAATGAAACAAGGATCAATGCACGAAGACAAGAAAGATTTTTTTATTGATTCATGAATTGAAGTCGAGGCCAGGAGGAAGAAACACGTGAGAGGTACCATGGGGGCAAGCAGAAAGGCACACAAACAAAAAGAGACAGAGAGATCGGCCCGGGCATTTACACACACACACACACACACGCACACACACACACACACAGACACACACAGACACACACA
>JAHBMJ010000818.1:5000-31331 GCA_018398765.1 Chromera velia | reverse complement strand
CCCCCCCCCCCCCCCCCCCCTCTCTCTCTCTCTCTCTCTCTCTCTCTCCCTCTCTCCCTCTCTCGCTCTCTCCCTCTCTCCCTCTCTCTCTTTCGTTCGTTCGTTTTTTCTTTCTTCCTTCCTTCCATCCTTCCCTCCCTCCTCCCTACCTCCCTTAATTTCTTTCTTTCTTCCTTTCTTTATTTGTTTTTTTCTTTGCTTTCTTCCTTTCTTTATTTCTTTCTTTCTTACCGTGCTTTCTTCTTTCCTTCCTCCCTTCCTTCCTTCCGACCTTCCTTCCTTCCTTTCGTCTCTCTCTCTCTCTCTCCCTCCCTCCCTCCCTCTCCCTGTGTGTGTGTGTGTGTGAAAAGGTTTCACTTTGCTTTCCTCCTCCTACTTTTACTTTTCTTTTCTTGCTCCCACCGCCCCCCCCCCTTTCTTTGTCAGAGCCCCCTTGTTCCTGTGCGTGGAGTTTGCAAAAAGAACTCTGATGACAGTCGGGCGCGGCGTACAGCGGCTGTCCGACTGCCGATTTCTCCAGTTGCTTCTTCTCTTCTCTTCTGTTTGAGACCTGCAGGTTTGAGAGCAATCGCAGGACACTTGCAGCAATACACGGAGATGGAAGAAAGGGGGAAGCCTGCACAAGAGAGAGGACGTCCGACAAGACGAGAGGGCGGCTTGGCAGTACGAAAAATGAGAGTCCGGGGTGTTTCCGAGGGGCGAGTAACGTTGTCAGGGGTGTCAGGATCAAGGGATGACGACGTTCAGCGCTGGATGAGAGGGGGGACCTTGACGGCCAAGGACGGCACTCTGGATATGGAAGAGTCTGACATTCGGTATGTAGGCCCCATCACATCCCGACACATTCGTTTGTTGTTTGTGAGGTTGTATGGAATCGAATGGGCAGGATTGGAGAGTATCATGTCAATGTCTAAATCCACATGAAGGCACTACAAAAGTGCGTCAGAGTATGTTTTCGTTTGTCTGCCTCAATGTGCACACTGGCTTCTCAGCGAAGGTCTGATTGAACCTTCATGGCGAGCCGGTCGGGCGAACATCAAGGCAGCATATCTGAGCTCTCATCGTCAGATCGAATGAGATGAACACAGTTGTCGAGAGACCAAACATTTTTGATGAATGACCGATCAACTCTGCGGTGCATTTTCCATCTCTGCCAGTGTTGGGGTCTCTTTCGCACATTCGTTTTCTCTCTTTCCGTTGCCCCTTCAATTTCCTTGTGCGCTTGCCCCTATTTCCCCCCCCTCTGTGTATGTGGGTGTGCATACGTGTATGTGTATGTGTGCGTGAGAGAGTGTGTGTGAGCGTGTGTGTGGTGACATACTTGTTACAGGCAGGAGCTTGAAGACTACCTCGCTCTCTGCTTGGACGCTCAGGAGGTGCGTGGGATTGTTTTTACAATCTCTCTTGTCTGTAGGTCGTCCACGTTCCCCTTTTTGTCTGTGCATCCAGCGCACAAAAGGGAACAGAAAAATGACAGTTTCTTTGTGGCTGTAGACATTCTCTTGTTCGCGTTCCTGTTTGATCTGATGGAAACTTCTAACCGACTCCAAGCACACATTTCACAAACGACATACTAACTTGTCTCTTTCTGTGCAAATATGTCTGTCTGCAGTCCCCGAGCGCTGAGGCCCTGAAGATATTCTATGAAATTGAGGCCTCCTCAAACAAGGGCGGTGGTGGGGCGATGAAGCCCGGTAGAAACAGAAACAGAGAAAAAATGGAAAGAGGAGAAAAAACGGTCAGTCAGCTGGGTCTTCTGCACGCGGCGCTGGAGAAGCTGAATGAAGTGCCTCTCCTTGCCTTGCCTTGCCTTACGGATGAAAGCCTGCATGTCTGTCTGCAGGATGGAAGCCGAATGAATCTTTGGCTTGCTTTCCCGAAGAAGAAGGTCGATTCGATTTTTTTCGATCAGACGGCAACTTGCACGGCTGTTGATCTTTTCAATTTGCGCTCGCTCCTTCTCCTCTCCTCAACGCTGTCTCTGTACGTCTCGTTCTCATTCCTTCCTTCCTCCCTTCCTTTTCTTGCAGGGGTGGGGGGAATCTGATGTCACCTCGAGGGTGGAGGATGCGATGGCGATAGAGTTCGCACGCGCTCGGCCGGAGAACGCAGAGACCCTAGAGATAGCCCTTCTTTGCTCGCAGGTCGTTTGTTCTTTCAAACGTTTCACAGGCAAAGGCCTGAATCTTTGCTCTCTTTTTGGCATTCTAGGCGAGAGAGACTCATTCCCTTATGCACCCTAAAATCTGATGAGAATGTTGCAGAAAGACGGGTTTGGTGAGGTGGCTGATGTTTTGGACTGAAAAGAGTCTTCGATCTTGCTGATTTCTGCTCACACCGCTGTCTCCTTCTGTCTCTCTGTGCATTTTCCTAGATGTCTGGGTGTCCGAACCTCTTATCGAGATTCCCATGTCCTCGCTGCAGGCTCGGTGTGCATCTGGTCCCTTCCGTCCAGTGGGAAAGGGATCCGGAAGAAGAAAAGCTGCAAGAAGCTTCGAGAAGGAGAGTGAGAGTGATGATGAAGACGATGGACATGGACAGGAAAAGAAGGATGGAGGAGGAGAGAACGACCACCAAGATGACGAAACTCTGGTCCGTTTGTGGTAAGGGTGGTGGTTGTGGATGTGGATACACCGCATAGCTTTCTTTGTGCTCCGTCTGTATCCCGAATGACGAAGCGAACCTCCCCCGCCACTGCCCCGATGCTGCTGCAAATCCGACCGGGGCCGGGTCTTCTTTCCCCTCTCTGTTTTTTTCTTTGCGTCGCCTCTCCTTTTTGTGGTTTGTACGTTGCTGTGCCGTCCATCCATGCATCCGTCTAGCTGTGGCGTGTTGATTGTTTCAAACTGCGTAGGAGGGGAGCGATGTCCTGCTTGTCCGTTTCCGTGCAGGTCGAGTTGAGCACATCCTATTTGCGACGGACGGGGGGGTCTTCGGAGGGGCCTCTGGTGCTCGTTGGCGGTGGTCGCACACTTCTTGGAAGGACCGCTTGGGGGACGCTGATGAAAGTCCAATTGGTCCGTCTGTCTATCTGTCTATCTGTCCATGAATACTCTTCTTCCTGTCTGTCTGTATGTGCGTCCGTCCGTATGTCTATCAGTCTGTCTGCATGTTTGTCTATCTGCATTGTTTGTATGGCTCCTATCTGAGAAGAAGTACAGAGCGAAAAGGTAGACATGTATTCTGTGTACCTGCCTGTCATTTTGAAGAGACGAAGAGGGCGAAAATGAAAACAAACAGTTTGTCCATTTTTTGGATTGTGCGTCATTTGTGTGATCGTCTATTCGGATTTTCGTTCTTTTGTTGACACCCTCCAAGGAAAGAGGAAGAAGACGAAAGAGAAAAACAAGTCATTCAGTCTTTTTTTTTTTTTTCTGCCCGCCTGTCTGCATGGATCCTCACGTCCGGACATCTGGTCAATGTGCCTCTCTTTGTGTTCCGCAAATGAACATTCAACCGTCCCTTTTTTCGCCTCGTGAGTGTATTGCATTCGTTGTCTTCTCGTCCCTTTCTGTCACGCCACTCGGTCCTGACCCCTCCCCCCGGTCGCCTGTCTCTCTCACCTAGCAACCGTTCATGATTTTCTGCCGCCCGCGTGCGTCACTGTGAGTGCAGGAAAAAGACCCTGACTGCGTGCGTGCGTGGCTCTCCCTCACCTTTGAAGTCGCCCTGTCTAACGAAGAGCTAGAGCAGGGGGGAGAGAGAGATGACGGTCTGTCGCGTCTCGTCAGTCAATTTTGCGTGTCGGCCTCTTGTCAGAAATGTCAATGAGATGCGGAATTCATTTGCATCAAGGCCGCGCATCGAAACATAATTTGGATTGGAATGAGTGGGGAAAAAACAAAAAGAAGCCGCCACTCAGTCTGCTGCAGCCATTTTTGGTTATTGAATCTTGTCCTTTTGGAGCTGTGAGAACGCGAAAGAAAGGAACAGAAATACGGATGTTAGGTTTCTCTCATTCGTTGACGTGAGAGGCTCTCTCTCTCTTTTGTTTTCTCTCTTTCTGCCTGTCTGTCCGAGCACCCATTTGCACTGTTGCACGCACGCATGAATGTATGAAGGCATGGATGGCCAATGTGTGGGCGTGAGTGAGCGCAGCTGGGGTACTTCGCGGGTGCCGACGCCTGCTGTCCATTTTTGATCGGGATGCCAGGCGAGACTGGCGACGCCGTCTCTTTTCCGTTGAAGGTATGAGGGAGGAGGGGGAGCAACAGAAATCACCGAGCCAGGCAGTGAACATCAGAATGTCCATACCCACCCTCCCCCCCCATACACACGCACACATGTATATGTATGAATATACACACGTATAGAAATATAAACGTGCATATATATATATATATATATACACACACACACATATATATGAATATACATATGTACAGAGAGAGAGAAAAAAAAAGAGGTGACATCTATTTCAGAGAACGCAACGATGTCACCACGTGACTTGGGACAGCTTTTGACGCTCCCCCACTTCCTTTCCGTTGCTCCTAGTTACTCTCATGTGTGCTCTGGGAGTGAGTTGGTGGATATCGGTGACTCCCTTGGTGGGAATCTGTCTGCATCTCTTTCTGTCTTTCCGTCTGTCTGTTCATCAAAAAAGAAAAGAAAAGAAAACGTACTCCGATGCAGCTACCTATATTAATAGATCTGCAGGTTCGGGCTTTGTAGGGAGATCTCTATCCACCGAGTCTCTTTTGTGTGTTTTTCTTCTCTGCCCTTTTTTTCTTTTGGTCGAGAGGAACTTGAGCGGTCTCCCTTCTTCTTCTGGGGATAGGGGGGGCGTGCGAAGAGAGGACGTGGCTGCTCTCCGGTCTATCTTGGCACTGGCGGCACTGGTCGACCAGAGGTCAGGCAGGGAGGAGGTTGTCAATTAAACAAAATGCGTGGTTGGTTGGTTGGTTGGTTGGATGGACTTTTGTTCGTTGGCACTGCCGCCTTTCTTCTTGAGACTCTAGTCCAGTCAGTGAAAGGACGGAAGATGACATGTAGGGGTTGGCAGACGAATCTCGCAAAGAGAGGAAGCCGTTTTTGTGTTTGTATTCCAAAGAAAGCCAAGAAGAAACAAGTGTGACAGGCCTGGGGTCACCGAGAGACATTGTGCTTGCCTGCTGAGAAGGCGAATATTTTCTATCTTGCCATGCAAGAAGAAGACTCTGTGACGAGTGGAGTATTCCACAAACGATTGTTGAAACTGCCATGACCTGCATTTATCGCTCCTTCAAGTCATTCGATTTCTTAACATCTTTGTCTCACTGTGTCAATCTTCTCTTCCTTCTGTCCTCTTCTACATGCGCCTTTCGTCACCGCCTCAGCGGCAGGCAAGCCCTTTCCTTCCTTCTCCCCCTTCACACAAGCTAGCTGCCTCCGAGTTGAGGGTAAGCAAATCACTGCTCATGGCCCTTCCTTTCCTTTGCCGTTCTTCTCCAAGCAGACTGGAGAGAGCCGCAAGATGTTTAGAGGCGGAGAAGAGCAGCAGCTATTCGCGTGTGCTTCTTCTTCCGAGGGGGGAACAGCAAAAGAACGAGAGAGATGAGGAGAAGAAAAGGCAAGAAGAGAGGGACGGAGAAATACGACTGGACACAAACAGCGAAGGGGGGGATCTGGAAAAAGGGAGGGGGGGTGAGGAAGAGGAGCGGTTAAAGAGGGCACTCTCCGCTATACTTGGCTCACACCGCCCCAATTCCGTCTCTCCGGATAATTCCGGCTCAGGTCTTGCAGGTTCACTATGGCCGTCTGTGAAGAGGGACAGTTGGGAAGGGGCGTCCCGAGAGGGGAGGAGGGGGAGGGGAAGGGGGGGTCGTGCGTCGGTTCAGTCTTCTCGGGGCCCGGTACAAAAACGGCGACGTGTAACTGCTGCAGGGAGTGAAGGAGAGGACGAGGGAGACGAAGAAAGTAAAGGGGGGCGTCTAGAGCCTGGAGAGTACTTAGGTGGCAGCTCTTCATCCCTGTCGTCTTCTGAGGACAGAGACCCCCTTCATCGTGAGGAACAGAAGCAGAAGAGAAAGAAAGAGAAGAAGAGTGGTGGTCGTCAATCCCGGGTTGCAGCGTCGAAGAACTCAAAAGCAGATTCGGGGTTCGGACACGTCTCTGCGGCTACGGCATCAGCTGCCGCGGCATCCTCGAAAGTTCGAAAGGAAACCGGCCGCAGCAGTAGTAGTAGTACTGGTCGTAGAAGAAGAAGAAGAAAAAAGCCCGGGGTGGGTGGACTGAGACTTACAGAAAGAGAGGGAAGACGCGATTCCGACTCAAGCTCCGAAGATGTAGAAATGGTGGAAGCGGAGGAAAAAGAGAAGGGGGGAGAGAAGGGGGGGTCCCGAGAGTGGGAAGAGGCCCTGGAGGAGGGTGTTGAAAGCTTGATCGAATATCGAAGGTCGCAAAGTAGAGAAAACAAGAATGAATTTGAGTTTTTGTCTCTGCTGGAAACACACAGTCCGATGTCGTCTCCCCATTCCTCCTCTTCTTCTTCCTCCTCCTCCTCTTCGCCCCCCTCTTTAGAGTTTCGTACTGCAGAGGACTATGTACACACATGGACGAGGTTCCTCGAATCGAGCTGTTGTGGCTTGGGTGAGATGAGGGAGGGTCGGCAGGGATCAGCGGTTCCCCCAAGAGGATCAAGAAGTGGAGCGAGAGAATCTGAGTTTCGTTTTCTCTCAAGCTTACTCAGTTGTGATGGGCTAAAGCTCGTTTTTGAAGCCTGCTTGCACTTGAAGGAAAAAATGTTTCTTTTTTGAACATCCAAATCCTTTGAGTCTATATGTATATATATGTATGTATATATATATATGTATATATATATATACATACATACATACACTGTTGGACATATATACATACACTGTTGGACAGTGTTTGTCATTTAATCATGCAAACAGGTATACTTTCATCATGAATAATCATGCAAACGGACCAATTTCCCTAGAGTAATTTCTTTTTGTGTGTGTGTGATTGTGTATATATATATATATTGACACAAATTTATAAAATTTGAATTTAATTCGATCTACTTTTCGATCTATAGACTAGGATCTTGACAACTAGCGATACTTAAATTAATTTAGATTTTTTTTATTTTTTTTCAATTTAATTCGTTTTTAAAACCATTAGGTAGATCGATTACTAGTCAATTTATTGATAGACATGATTGTACGTATGATAAGTATATCATAAAAGAGTAGAGGTAAAAATTTAATTAGGTTTTCTTAATCATGTGGGCTGCTATGATTCTTTAAATTATACAGTGAGGGTAAGTGAGGGTCCATCTTTAACAGTCTGTCAGTGCCTTGCATGTCGTGACTTACCGAACGCTAGATGCCTATTATGGGCCGATGGCGATGACAGATGATGATGATAATTATATAACAGTTACAAATCTACTTGTAGTTGCCATCTTAATCTCATCCTATCCTTAGTATGCTACTACCAATGCTATTAACCAGGATTTTAGCAAATTTAAAAAAATTAAAATCCTAGCCTATATAATAGTTCATTAAATTCCTAGCTAAATTTAATCCTATAAAATTCGCTAACATCCTAGCTAAAAACTAGCCTAAAAATCCATAAAATCCGCTAAAATCCTGGCCTAAAATCCTAGCTATCTTTAAGGAAGTCAGCTAGGAAGTCAGTGAATTCACCGTATGTCTGGCTTGCCGGACCAATGCCGGTGCAGTCGTCTCAGGCACACAGAGAGAATGAAACCCAATCAAAACAAACAAAGGAGAAGTGTTGATCTGAAAAGAGAACAGACGGCAATCGGAAGTGGNGGGGGGGGGGGGGGGGGGGACAAGAAATGAAGACTAGAATGAAGAGGGCGGCTGAATTGAAGAAAGAGGATGCCGAGAGTGGAAAAGAGTTGTGAAGAAAACAAAAGACCCCCCGCCTCTTTGCATCTCAAGGTGCCCTCTTTCTTCTTTGCGGCATTTCCGCGATTTGTAAAATTTTTATTGGCGCATTTTTCTGTCCCTCGCTGATTTATATCGGCAACTGTGTTTTTTTTTTTTCACTGCAAATACGAAATGACGAGAGGGAGGGGATGCAACGAAGAATCTCACTCATCAGCTATGCTGCCGGCACATCTGTTTCCCCCTGTCCTTCTTCCCCCCCCCCCCCCNCCCCCCTCTCCCTTTTTCTCGCTTGTTCAAGCGCGCTTGTTTGTGTCTCCTACCTTGTGTGACCCCGACGACACTCTTCTGTCAGTGTAAAAGCCCTGGATAAACTGTCCTCTCACAACCTCATGTTGATCTCAGACAGACTGAGTGTGAAACAGAAATAGGATGAATCAAACAAAAGAATGACAAGAGAATGCCGGGAATGCGCTCTCCGCACCCCTGCAACGGTGGTTCATCAAATAAACTTGGGGAGTGGATGCACAGCCAGAGCTATGCATCTTACTGCCTTGCCCTCCAGACACCAAGTACACCCTCGCTTTTTTCTTTCCTTACTTAATCTTGATATTTGCGGCCTCATAGCCCCGTCAATTACGTGCACCCTCACCCCCCCAACCCCACCCAGATCGAAGCGCAATTAATACATATGTAAATCAACGCAACGAACAGACGAGCGACAGAACTCTTCCATGAGATCACGGAAGGCAGATGCCACAGTTCAACATGCGTCGAGCTGTGATCTGGCATCGATGAAGCACATGAGTGGCCTGCCCTCCTTCACTGATTATTTGCCTGGCTGGCACTTTTTGGCGTCCACGAGCGGTCGACCGAGAACTGCCGGTGCATGGGTGTCTGTTTTGGGGGGCCAAAGACTTAGTAAAGCAAACACTGAATCCATCGCTGTCTTCCCCCGTCAAATCAGACACACCTCTTTTCACGCCCATGGCATGGAAAACAGAACGCATGCGAACTCAACAAACATTTCAGACTTTCAGCATGTCGTAAGCAGAGAAGTCATCTGGCTTGTCACACCCTTGGATATCATAGGTTTTGACCATTTGGCCCTTATCCCACTTCCAATTAATTTGATCACCCTGGGCCTCCTGATTAGTCTCATTACACATGTAAATGTCCGCCAACGCAAGGCGGTCCGGGTGTTCAGGGTCCCACTTTGTGCACTGAGGGAAGTGAGGATCCTTTTCTTTCAGGAACCAGTCACAAACCTCCTCTGTGAAGCACGGTCCGTGTCGGAGCTGCAAATTGTACTCTAGCGTCATGTTGTGCTTCTCGTGGTCGTACACGTAGTATGCTCTGTCTTGGCGGAGTTTGGTTTTGCCGTACCCAATAGTGGGGCCTTCATGTTTCGTCCCTGCATAGTGGAGCCACGACGCGGGGGACGCAAAGTTCTCATCCAGGCAACTGTACGTCTTGTTGACGAGCTTGTTGTCCTCCTGCGTCACCTGGGTATGTGTTCCACCGCGCTCCACCGACCAGGTCAAAGCCTTTCAAATGTGGTCGTTGGCTTGCTTTGCCATCGCTTCAATGGCAACGTTCGGATCCATCTGCACGACCAGTTACCGGAGAAGTACAATGAAGTGAATTAAAGCAAAGAAAAGCAATCCGAAAGGCATTTACCATTGCGAGCTATATACGATTGAGACACCGATCACATTGTCTGAAAAGCAATCTGACAAAAACAAGGAGGCCAGAAAACAGAGCTGGGACAGGGAAAGAAAGGCGTTTGAAAGTCATTTTCCTTTCGTTTTTTCTGTCCACTTATGTGTCTGCTTATCCGAACTGCTTCTATCGGACATTGAAGTTCCTCAGCTAGATCCGCATGGTTTTCTGTGTTCTCTGCATATCTCTTAGTACTTTTCTGTCTAATTTAGAATTTGGGCGACTTTATTCGGGCTGTCAGATCGCACCAGTCAGAAAGAAGCGAAAAATTCCTACCTTCTCTTGCTTAAAGCAGGTTGGTCTTGCCCAGAATTTCCACGACTTCACTTTCGCGTGCCTGAAAAAAGTCTGCATGTGTCACGTACGGCAAACAGACAGTGGGAGTGCAATCAATATGTGCCAGCTCTGATTGAATCTGAAGACGCAGACATACGGAAAGACACGACACATCGTTCTTTTGTTTCTTCAGCCTTTGAGAGAGAGAAAGAGAGAGAGAGAGAGAGAGAGAGATACACACGAAGAGAAGGACGGGGACACGGAGACCTAGGGACACAGATGGCGGGAGGCGGAAGGCGAGGAAAGAGATGGGGCGGGAGAGAGAGACGAAGCAAAATTTACCTAAGTTGCCAGAAAGAGAGTATTTCGATTATGTTTCCTACCTGAATGCTCATGAGCAGGAGCCTAGGCAGGAGCAGTTCTGCTTTGGACAACCCGATGGCGGCTTCGAGCATGGCTTTGATCTTCCTGAACTTGTTGAGATTCTTCTGCCACTGGTGCTTCTCGGACACGCCAGTAGGGAGCCGCGACCAGTCGAGCTTGACACCTTTACACATCTTCGATGGTGGCGAATGGCAGTCATCCACAGTATGCAGGGATATGCCCAACTCTGATGACTCGTCTCTGATGACATATGAGCACTCATAAAATGGAATCATCCAAATGCGACGCTGCAAGAACCCGGCACACACAGAGGATACAACAATTGACAGTCTGAGACAAAGGGGCAGCGGCAAAGCTTTCTGAATTAGTCTGTCCTTTTCTCGTTAGATAGGATTGGGAGCCCTCGTTTCTCAGAAGTTTCACTTAAAGATTTGGTCTGGAAACCATCACACGCACACACGTACGGACGGACGGATACTTATATGCCCAAGCCATTGAACACACACACACACACACACACACACACACACGCACACCTGCGCGCTCTCTCTCCCTCCCCCCCTCCCCCCCCCCTCTCTCTTTTTCTCTCTCTGCGCGCTCTCTCTCCCTTTCCCCCTCCGCCCCCTATCTCTCTCTCACACACACGCACAGTGTGTGTGTATGTGTGTATGTGTGAGGGAGGGAGAAAACAAATTTCTTACTGTCACCCTCTCTTCTCCCTTCCATGTAGACACTTGAGAAGGACAGACTATACGACTTCTTTTTTTTTTCTTCTCTCTTTTGTCTTCAGACAGACAGACAGACCGACCGCAATAAAGAAAGAAAGAAAGAAAGAATGAGGGAGGGAGGGAGGGAGGGAGGGAGGGAGAGAGAGTGAGAAGGAAAGAAAAGATAGACTCCATCGTCTTTTTTTTTTTTTTTCTCTCTTTCAAACAGACAGACTAAATATTTCTTCTTCTTCTCCCTTCTTTTCTTCATGAACACAACAGACAGACAGACAGACCCCATATCTGTATGCTGTCTTTCATCTTTCTCTTCAAAAATACAACAGACGAAGAAGAAAGACGAATAAAAAAGATAACAGAGCCTCACTGTAACCCAGACAAGGTGGGCAGATAGACAGACTGCATGTTTCCTCTTCTCCCTTCTTTTCTTCATGTGCACAAGAGACAACAAAAAAAAGAACAAACACAGTCAGACTTCTGTTTTTTCTTTTCAGACAGTTACGTTGAAATCTGATGTTTTTGAAGTGTAGGCTACGTGGTTACTTTAGGTTACCCCCTTTTTATTTTTGTTATACAAAGAGGTTACAGGTTACCCGGTTACAAGCATTTTAAGCTTAGTAACCAACCAAATTTTTAACTTTTAAAAACATTTAAAATGATGTTTAGAACACGTTTGAATGCTTCTTGAGGGAGGTTACTTTATTTTTGAGGGAGGTCAAAAAAGGTTACGGGTTACCCGGTTACGGGGGGTTTGGGGGCAAAGTGAGTGTGACACATCATTTTCTATCATTTTTGATCATAACCTGAATTGTTTAACAATCTTGAAGCCAGTTTTGTGAGTAATCAAACGTAACTAATTGATTGGCACCACTTTTGACTGATGGTTACATGTCACACGTTGTAGGGGGGGAGGTGTAGGGTCAGTAACCATGGTGTAACCAGCTGAAGTGCCCCCCCTAGAGTTAATGACCCAGTTATGCTCTCTCCTTGTTTGGCTTCCCTTCTGCTTGCTCTCTCTAGCTTATTCATAAGAGGTTTTCTGGTGCCACTCCCAGAGTACGACTGAAATGGGTACCCTTCCACAATTTTTTTGAGATCAGCAAAGAACAGCCAGTACACTTCCTTTTCCCTCCCACTTGTTTAACCTTTCATCACTCTCTGCTGTCATACCTTTCTTTTTACGCCCCTCTGTCTCTTTATACAAACAAACACCAGTAGATATAAAATATACAAATTCCCTTCCTCACCTCTTTTGCTCCCCATACTGATCACATTCTTTTCTCTTTTTACAGGCATCTTGGGACCTATGCAATAAAACAGACACACGTACGTATAGAGAAGCACACACACATTTCCCCTCCTTGTATTCCCTTCTTGTCTCGCCTGCTACTTTTATTCACAGAAAGACTCACTTCTCATTGCAGTTTTCCTCCCCATTGCTCTTTTTTATATCAGATTCTATGCGCCCCATTAAGGTCACCGTGACCAAAACGGCCGTATTTTGACCTTTAACAGAGTGGACTCTTAAGTAGGACTTAGTGAAATCCAAAATAACTTTTAAATTTACTATATTCTAGCTTCATTATAAAGTAAAACTAAGTTACTTGAAGCAATCTAGAGCCTTTTAAAGCATTTAAAATCGTTACTCTTGTGCAAATCTGCTCAAATGTGCTCAAAAGACTGGTTGATTAGCTAGGGTGCATAGTAGGAAAAATTATGATCACCGCGGTATATAAAAGTTAATGAATATTACCTGCAAAGAAATACACAGGCACAACACTAATAGATATGCTCAAAAGCAATGTTTAGCGCCACCAATCAACTACAAAAAATTGCTTCTTCTGCAAGGGAAACAGTGTAAGAAGGAGGGCTTCACAGCTAGGCTGGTCAGACCGGACAGGAGGTGGTCAGCAGGGATGGGAGAGGATTCCAAAGAACATAGTACAGAGACAACATAATGCTATTCACAAAGAACTCACACTACACGGCGCAAAAGCTTGCAACTCGTTCTACGTATGTCAATGAGAAACTATGAAAAAGAAGGACAGGTCCGTAGGTAGATCCAGATGTTTAGAGGGAGACTAGTACAGAGTGTCACAAATGAGAAAGAATAAACGAGTAAGAAGCATTTACGTCGGGATAGTACGGACCGCTTTCAAGGACTGACACACACGGAGCAAGTGGAAGACATTCAAATACATGAAAGCTGAGCGATTGTTCTGGGTGGAAAAATGTCTGGCAGGACTGAGAGCTGTGCAAAACTTCAGAAGTGGTGGTCAAAAAATGGAGGCTCCAGCAGACTCTCCATCGACCCTTTCTTAGTGACCTCCCTTGTGCGTTTCTGTCAACTTGCTGGCGGCGGGGGGGTTAAACTTTGACCCCCTTTGCCCAAGGTTCAGAAGTGCGGACTTCTGAACCTCGGGGGCGGGGGGGTATGGCCTGGGTGTCCGACCCAACTCGAGGTCTGGGGACCCTGACCCAAAATAGTTAGGGAAGGTGTTCTGAGACTGTTTTGGGTCAGGAACCTCGAGTTGGGTCAGAAACCCCCCCCCCCCCCNGGGGGGGGGGGGGGTTTCTGACCCAACTCGAGGTTCCTGACCCAAAACAGTCTCAGAACACCTTCCCTAACTATTTTGGGTCAGGGTCCCCAGACCTCGAGTTGGGTCGGACACCCAGGCCATACCCCCCCCCCCCCGAGGTTCAGAAGTCCGCACTTCTGAACCTTGGGCAAGGGGGGTCAAAGTTTAACCCCCCCGCTGCCAGGTCCAGACATGGGCTTATCATGGGTCTGGGAGGCGCCGCCATGGGGCCAGAGGGGGTGGCAGCACCCTACCCCTTCAACACATGCAGCCAACTTTGCCTCTGTTGGCCAATAATCAGGTCTCAAGTCTCCTATTCGTCTTGAAGGTCCACAGATTCAAAACTGTGGAGTCCTGAACCTCTGAGCAAACAGACTTTTCCCACAGAAATGTTGCTATAAAAAGCGCTCTGTCAGATGTTTTCTGATAGTTTTTGAAGATGTGTGATAAAGCGTTTTCTCGGTTTTGACTTTTTTTTTGGGAGTGCACTTTCGGGGCTCTAGAGGAGACGGGTGTTGCTGGAACATCTTTGGTCGGCACGAAGTGGAGCTTACAGGTGAATCCAGTGGACACCAGCCGTCTTGATCTTGTTTTCAACGTCTTTTTGCTTGCTGCTGCTCCTTCTGTTCAAGCGGGGAAGGGCTGCCGGCCTTATTTAGGTGTTAAAGTACTGCTGCCCTCATCGCTCTCCTTAATCTTTCCTTGTAGGTCACAGTCTTGGGAGCCCCGGGATCAACCCCTAGGTCAGCCTGTCCAAACCCACTGCTTCTTAGGCTCTTAATTTTTTCTTTGGGACTTTGTGCGCACAGAATAAGCTGGACAGAAGTGCTTCTTTGACTGCACAAAGCATGAACGCCTGTCCCTCCGTGTTTGCAGGTGTTGGTGGACGGAGACTTGAGGACACCTGCAGGTCAGTTAAGGAAGCGCGGCTCGCTTTCTTGCTTTGCATGATGATTTACTTAGCATCCAGCTTTTTTGTTCTGCTAGGAGCTTGACAGAAACGTACAAGGGAGGTCACTGAGAGAGGGTCGATGGAGAGTCTGCTGGAGCCTCCATTTTTTGACCACCTCTTCTGAAGCTTTGCACAGCTCTCAGTCGTGCCAGACATTTTTCCACCTAGACCAATCGCTCAGCTTTCATGTATTTGAATATCTTCCACTTGCTCCGTGTGTGTCAGTCCTTGAAAGCAGTCCATACTATCCCGACGTAAGTGCTCCTTACTTGTTCATCCTTTCTCATTTGTGGCACTCTGTACTGGTCTCCCTTTAAACATCTGGATCTACCTACGGACCTGTCCTTCTTTTTCACAGTTTCTCATTAACACACGCAGAACGATTTGCAAGCTTTTACGCCGTGTAGTGTGAGTTCTTTGTAAAAAGAATTATGTTATCTCTGTGCTCTGTTCTCTCCGACCCCTGCTGACCGCCTCCTGTCCGGTCTAACCAGCCTAGCTGTGAAGCCCTCCTTCTTGCACTGTTTCCCTTACAGAAGAAGCAATTCTTTGTAGTTGATTAGCGGCGCTAAACGTTGCTTTTGAGCATATCCATTAGTGTTGTGCTTATGTATTTCTTTGCAGGTAATATTCATTAACTTTTATATACCGCGGTGATCGTAATTTTTCCCACTATGCACCCTAGCTAATCAACCAGTCTTTTAAGCATATTTGAGCAGATTTGCACAGGGGTAACGATTTTAAATGCTTTAAAAGGCTCTAGATTGCTTCAAGTAACCTATATTTACTTTATAATGAAGCTAGAATATAGTAAATTTAAAAGTTACTTTGGATTCCACTAAGTTCTACTTTGGAGTCCATTCTGTTCTCTGAGTCACATCCCCTGGTAAATTATCGGAAAATAATATGCGATCTCTGCTCTATATTCCAAATTTGCAGTCATCTGCTCTCCAGGAAGCGATATGATATCGCAGAATTGTGCAAAAACCGACCTATGCACCCACTCAGCAACCTATCTACCTACCTGTCCCCCGCCCCCACGCACATATAGAGGGAAGGGAAGGGAGGCAGGGAGGTAAAAACCAAGGCAAAAGGGAAAAGACTGACTTTTAGAGTGGCGCCACCCAGAGAGAGAATCAGATGCCTTGAGTATCTTGTAGAGACGGCGAGAGCAGCAAAGGCCTGCATTCAAGAGAAAAAAGAATTCAAAGAATTTTTGCTACCATACTTTGGATATACCTGGACATTAATTTGTATCCATTCTATGTGTGCCTAGGTGTGTGAGACCAATCTAAGACCATCTCTCCCTTTCACTAACCATCTCGCCTGAGCATGAGGTGGGGGCGTCTCCCTAGCCAACTAAGCCAAGCAAGAGTAAACAACACATACTGTTGCTACCTATCTGTTTACTCGTTGCTTTGTTTTCTAACAGTTTTTCTATTCATCTCTCACATACACTTTTTCACTACCGGAGTGTTTCATGGATTGACCGAAGTCCAGCTAGGCATCGTAGTCAGATACAGTCAGTCAGTTTATATGCAGCGTGAAAGAAAAAGAGCATGCAGAGGAACAATGCATGAATGAGTACGTACATTCTCTATATCCACGTATGTAGAGGGCGCCAGGCGGCGGCAGCGGTGGCGTCCCTCTCCTCCACGGTGCACGCTCGTTTAACTTAGTTGGGGCCGGCCCATACAGGTCCTACATGAAGGCTTGCAGAAAAGAAAAAGAAAGTCAAACCATACAAATGGACATAAATTAATGTCCAGGGTATACGTATACTGTCCGCAAATATTCTGGGGGACACGTATGATGATCAAGGTTTTTGTTATATATGCCGCATCCCCATGCATACACAAGAGTAGGTACGGACTGCACGCCGATGTATCGTGGTGGGTGCTCCCGTAGTCGAGTGGAGGGTATAAACAAAAGTTCTTATCCATCCTTTATTATCCTTTGATCGTGGGGGTGGGTCGTAAACAGTGCATGCTGGGATGCTTTTTCTTTTCAAACTTGAGGGTTCGTGGATGCATAGCGCATGTCCCAGCATACTCAGAGAGTCAAGGCTGGAACGTACTAAGCGTTCACTCTGACAACAATTGCCGTGCAGTAAGCAGATTGAATTGTGCAACTCAAGTCAAGTTGAGTTTTGAAGGTATTTGAAGGAAAATGACGTTCAAAAAGTTTCAGAGTATACATTCGCAGGCCGTCTTATACAGAAATTTTTATGTGTTGCTTAATTAGTTGGGCCTAAATGGCAACTATATGCATACGAATCAAAATTGCCGGGGCCTAAGTACAGTAAGATTTGCACATGATTTGGACCCAATTTGAAAACGTAAATTTCTGTATAGGTGGTGTCCACGCAGTTAGATCCAGACGCGAGTCACCTCGGGGGGCAGCTCAGCTTTGCTGAGATCAGCTGAGAGGCCCTGAGATCGCATGCATTCGCATATCGCAACTCTCTATATTTTGGGGGTGGGGGATCGATGTTATGCAAAATTATGACTAATTATGATAGAAACTTGCACGGAG
Source organism: Chromera velia (assembly GCA_018398765.1). NCBI lineage: Eukaryota > Chromeraceae > Chromera > Chromera velia. The sequence continues at coordinate 14,317 of JAHBMJ010000818.1, read as the reverse complement.
CTGTGATCGTCTCGGCTAAATATATACCGATATATACATGCCCCTCAAGTTACTCGCATGGAGTCGCCTTGGAGGGCAGCTCAGTATAGCTCAGCCCAGCCTGGGGGCCCTGAGACAGCGCGCACTTGCATAAACCATCATGCGCGGTCGAGACGTACGTACGTATATACACATGTAAGCTCTTATAATTCAAACCACTGATACCCCCCGAGGCACTCACCCAACTGGTTGGGTGTATTATATATAGTATAGTAAGATATGAGGAGCCGCGCATTAATTTCTTTTTCAGATGCTACCTGAACCCCCCTCCCCCCCTGCCTCAAGGTTTTGAGACAGCCTGCTGAAACTTAAGTTTTTTTTAGGAGAAGTACGCGGCAATTAAGAACATGCAGTCTGACGTACGAATTAAGACAGTCCTAAAACTGGAAAAGGGGCTCAGTATGCGGGCCATAGTATGCTGGGACGTGCTATGAACCGCACCTCCGAAGAAAAGGGGCTGGGGGCACGACTAAAACTGACCCCCCGGGCCCCCTTTGGGCTCAGACAACGTCTGAAGAAAAAAAATTAATGCGTGTCCCACTGCCCCCCCGCTATTCTATATCTGCATGAACTCTTGATACTCCTCCAGATACCTTGATCCGAAGCATGCCGTAGCCCCGGTAAAGGGGGGGTGAACAACTAAAATCGTCACTAAACCGCTCTGTAGTACTATAGCCTATACCCTCGTTTTTAAAATTAGACACCATATGCAACTGTTTGATCACAAAATACATCAAATCAATGCATCAAAATTAATTATGCAACACTTTGACAAGTGGAGCTATGCTCTAGCCGCGCGCCCAGGGACGCCGTCTGCCTCTGCCGCCGCGCGCCGCTTACAAGAAATTCAAAGGCGTGCATGTATGCAGGAATTTCATTTGAGTTATATATCAAGCTGAGTTGAACTTCTGGCCGTTTCGTTCTGAGACTGGAAGAGACCTTCCGGACTGACAGACTTTCTATATATACGTACGAACCCTGTGACTAAGCTATAATGGAGATTCTAAAAAATTGATAGTCTCTTCCAACAGCTGAGATCTTATATTGTCTGTGCACAAATGTGTTGGTAGAAGCACATGGTCAATCTACCATAATCCAGTACAATCCAATAGGCTGCTGTCTGATTCAATCAGAATTTATCAAATACATGCTGATTAAACGTCATACAAAAAACGTATGCATGCAAAAACCTTCGGAGACTGAAGCTTCGCATACATGCCGAGCTAAACATTAATAGCTCAAAATTAGCATGCCAATTAATCGCAGTATTACGCCGATCCTTGCAAGCCGATGGATAGACTTTAGGTATGATTAAAGAACACACGTAGTATCCTATGTGTGACGCCTCTCCATATCTATACCACTGCCTTTTATCTATCGTTAAGGGTTCTCAGGTGCACTTGCAAAAGCAAAACATAACAAAAGGCTGTAACGTTGAAAATCAGTCATATGTAGATTATTTTAGAACAAAATAAAGAAAGGACAAACACGCCTTCCAAAGAGAATAAAGACCATCATCACTAGTCCGACGGACTGTAGACATGAACAAATCAAGCAAAAATGAAACAAACCATCTCAAAATATACAACTCCAAAAACAGAAAAGTAAGTTCGTCAACTAGGATAACCGCAGGTGCATTATAAAAAAGAAGGGTCCGGATAAGATGAGAGGATATTAGGCCCCTCTTAGCCGAAACAGAAGGAACACAGGAGAAAGCATGCATCAAACGCACTCTACAAAGTGAAGGTAGGTTAGGAAAAGACGATCATCCTCTAGAAATAGGCAACAGAGAAAAAGCAACCAAATTACGAAAGAAATTAAGAAGAACATCACGGTTAGGATTAATAGTAGCAAAAAACAAAATCAAAGGAGATTCCAATAAAGAGAAAAGACACAGACCAAGCATCGTAGATCCTTTCTGACGCTCTAAAACGCATGTAGAACTGTAAAAGTCTTCCTCAAGTAACTTTTCTATCATGGGGTCATCCGGCACGTTACTTATGCCACAGTTAATTAGACCTAAAAACAATCGTTCTATCATCCATGTATCTTCCTGTCATCCATTTCTCCCCCCCTCATGAAGGTTTCGATCTCATTAATGCAACAGAGTACTCTTTCTACACGTGGCAAAAAATTGGGCCCTATTAGGAGAACAAGGACTCCCTTGAGGAAAACCTTCATGCTGTCTGACCATCTTCCCTCGAACTCGAATTACATTCGAAACAAAATCAAGATTAATTATACGAGCCAGCATATCAAGAGGGCAAGAAAGTGCATTCGCATAATTATAGTAGGAGGATAAAAAAGCAATAGGTTTTAAGTAACGTCTCCAAGAATACCACTTCTTACCCTCTCCCGGACCCGCCTCCTTAATACAAAAAGACTTGTGGGTAGGCAACACAACAAAACGATATTTAGAGGAAGAATGAATGAAATGAACTTGAACAAAGTCATTCAAACAAGAAAGGAAATCAGCTCTGGGTAGAGAGGGAAAAAATGTTTTGATGTTGTCCACCAGCAGACCAAGTCCACCCCAAGGCCAATACAAATTAGAAAAAAGATAAGAACCATGATCTGCAAGTCTTTCAAACCCTAAATTAAAGATCCCAACTTTATTCTGAAAAGCAAAGACAGAGTTAAAATCACAATGTGGTGAAAAGTAAGAAAGACAGTCATTCAAAGCCTTGTAAAGGAAAGAAAAAATCTCACGTCTGGCATGTTTTTTGTAAGATACCAATAGCCTGTACTTCAAAGAGGAGCAGGACTTAGGGAGCTCTCCCTCAACTCCCCAAGACTTACGTTTCACCCAAAGGATCCCAATCCCAAAGTGGTGTTTCTTCCTGTCAAATTTCTTGAACTAATTTAAAAAAGACACCCATGCATCCTTTCCATTCGGAAAACCATTCTTCAAAAGGTCCAGAGAAGCAGAAAACTCACCTTCCCCAATTCTTTCATAAAAAGAATCAAAAAGAAAAGCTTTTGCCACTGCCTTAATGTATCTTTCTTTACATAAAAAAGCCAGATCTCCTCTGGCCTTGTCAATTGACATAACTGCTAGAGCAGTCAATAATTTTTTTATTGCCACAGACTTCCTTGGGACGGCCGGTCCCTTTCTTATTTGCCTGAGCACACGAAAACGTTGAAACCCACTGCTCTCGAAGGTCAGCAATCATTGCAGGAGACAAAACCCCTTTCATCGACCTGCCTCTTGTATTCTCCCTCTCCCTCCCCCTTCCCATTGTCATCCCTAGACCAACCCCCTCCCAAGTGCCACCATCAGAAGTGAGAACAGAACGGAGGAAAGACTCAATACCCTTCGAAACAATATTCTATGCACCAGTGTTAGGCCATAATTTGATCTTAGAAGAAAAGTGAGGAGCAAGAGAGAAGAAAGATCTAAGAGAGGAAGACGTAGACAGTAGACAACACACATGACTATCAAGCAAAGGAAGATCAAATAATTCCGCAATTTCTATACAACAACACGACGATCCATAAGAAGAACGTTCACCCCCTCCTTTTTCCCCACAAATCCCATATATATTGTCCAAAGTTTGTTGAAGATCAGTCAGCTTTATAGAGAGAAGGCGAAGCCTCATGTTTGACAACGGAGACACGGTTTTCCTTATCTCTTCAAACATGGTAAAATAAAAAGATCGGAAAAAAGACAAGTCAGCGAGGGGCACCCGAATCGTAATCAGCTCCCCTCTCAGCAAAGTCGCTGCTGACTAGCCATTCAACTCGCACATTTGTCTCACATTCAAGTCAAAAGTTACTCTCCCTCCCCCAAGAATCCCGCCACTGGACACCATGTGTATATATGCACTCAAATCATTCTTCGTTGCATCAAATGAACAAAAAGACGAATCGGGAAGGACCTTCTTAAACAATGCAGTCAGCAGTCGTGCACAAAAAAGAGAAATCACGTCCCATTCTCCTCCTTTCACCCCCACACCCTCTTCGCCAGTAACCCTGTAGAGGAAAAGAGAGCAAGATTGGAAAGTGCCTCCTTTATCAACTCCTCCGACCACCTTCGACATGTGAACAGAAGATTCAAGTCTCCTCCTCAGACTTGAAACCCTGTTATTATACCTGCACGCAATTGAGCGAACATCCCTTTTATTAAGGTCCCTCAAATTACGCACCGGGTCATTCTTGAACGTCCTCAACACACCAACGGTATTCCATGTAGGTTTGTATGTACAAATAGATAAGTACTCTATCATGCGCAAATTCATCTGACCACCCCCAATCTTTGCAATAGGAAGGATAACAAAGAGGCCATGTCTGGAAGCATCAGCAGACAAAACAGAATAGAAGCGATGTACATACTCACGACCCGTCTTATTATATTTCCTCCCCACGCGACGTGGTTTTAATGTACTTGTGAGGTGCTGAAAGAAACGATCGAGCGCCCTACCAACGGTACTTCCAAATTGAATATAAAAGCCTCTCTTCCATCGTGACCAAATCAAATATTTTACTCCCTTGTCATACCATAATGCATCCTCTCCCACCCCAGCACAAACATCCTTAACCTTTCTCAGAAAGGAAGAATATTTCGTATTAGATAGACCCAACCATGTAGAAGCAGCCAGCAAATGGGAATATATAAGTCTCCTCAAACATTTCTGACCAAACCCTCTCTTAAAGACAGTCCGAAGCTTGCAAGAAGGATTTATCACATCCTCAGGGGACGCAGGCATAACATGGAGAGTGTATGAAGGTGGCTGTATCGTCTGAATAACAAGAACCATTGTTAACGGGCAATCGTATTTGTGAATCTCCAATGCGCAAACAGGACAGGCTTGAACTGCGTGCACATGGAGGGATGCAACAAACATCCGCACCCTAGCCAATCTGAGGGAAAGACGATCAAGGTCCGACTCCACTTTCTCTTTCACACTTTTTCTGCCAAAACCCCTTCCATTCCCTGTATCCTTCCCAATCACTCCAACCAGTTCCATCACTTTCTCATGCAATTCATCAGACAAAGACAATAAAAAAGAAGAATCAAAATTAATTTGAACATTCAACTGACCACTGCTCTTCCCGATATGCTCCTCAGTCTCTAGTTAATCAGGTCCTACCTGGCGACCTCCCATTCTTCTCCTTCCTTCTCCTACTGCAAACAGAGAGCCTCAACCCTCTTCTGCTATATAATGAAAGCATAAACGAGTTCCAGAAGGTCACAGCCCTCCAGATCCCCATCCACTGCACTGTCTCTCAGCGTTGAGATCATCTCTTTCCTCACCTGGCCCCGCCGTGTTTCACTACATATAACAGACACCATCAGTCTGGCATCATCCATACATTTTTGCCAGAGTTTCCCCCCCAAACCTCCATTCTTTGGTTGTTGATACACCAGAAGTTTGACTATACAGTGTCTCGTATGTGATCCTCCCACCTATCATTAGCATATGCTACGTTAGGTCTTCACTGCCGTTAACAGCCACAGTGCTCTGCTTCTGAGAGGTTGAGAGTTGCATGCACTCTAGGCATACACTTTTCTGCAGAAAATGTTGAAAGGGGAAATTGTTTGGTCAAATAACCGCCCTCCTCCCCGGTCTGAATTTTCCAGTGCACAAAAGTATGGAGAGGTTCTATCTATATGGGTATCCGGCACGGCCTTGGCCTCCGGTCTTAAACTTTTGGGGACTCTCTTATGATGATATGCTTAGAAACTGATGAGTCCATTCTTTCCTTCGTCTGGCAGATTAAAGCCGAGTAGAATTTTGTAGTCCCCCAGAGAGACGTCCAAAACAATGAGTTAGAGGCTGATTTTCTTGTGTGCCTTCGGAGTTGGGCTGAGGACACCTTTGTTAAGCCCATAAAGGAAATAGATATGGAGGTTGACGAGGATCGCCTCATTAAGCTCCTGATTTCTGGGATGTTCCTTTTCCATTTTGTCGTCTCCGCCGGTCTGTCTCTGAGAGATGCCCACAAGTGTTTTAAGTCTCTGTCGAAAGAGGCTGATACTTTGGGGGTTAACATTGGGGATCGGTTGAAAAGAATTTTCTTTTGGAAGTGTGTGATACCCGATGTGAAGAAGATTGCACCTCTGAAGGAGAACAGAGCTTTGCAAGCACAGGGGGGAAGGTCCGCTCCAGTCAAGTCTTCATTTGAGAGACAGACATCGTTTCTGAGAGAAGTTTTTTCCAGAGCTGATCTGGACTCCACCCTTAACCGCAACAAATGCATCCCATCAGTAGTGAGGGGGGTACTCCAAGTTTTTGATCGAAAGATGATAAAAGAATTCAAGGTAGACTCAGTCATCCCCAACATAGGAACGAAGGTACGGGGGGGAGGGGGTGGAGTATCGGTTTTGCAGGATGCTCTTGCAGAGTCTGTTTGTCTTCTCGAAGAGGCAGCTCAGGAGATGGCTTTTCTCAATGTAGAAGAAGAGACGGTCTGCCAGCTCAGAGATGTTGTCGGAAAGTATGAAAGATGGAAGAAAAGAAAGAAGGGAAAGCAGAACTAAGGGAATGGGGGAGGTCAGCCAGCAAAGGAGGAGGGCAACAAGGGATAGCAGAGTCAGTCTAGCACCCCACCCAAACTCGATCAGATGTGCCAGTCCCTTGCAAAGGCCCTTCTAAGGTAAGTCAGGGGAGCCTGGGAGGGGACTCTATACAGCAATCAGAAGCAGCAGTATCAGGTTCTACAGGGTTTACGAGAAAAACTTTTTAAGTCCGCATGGCAGCGGAAACAGAAAGAGGAGAGGACAGTTTCGCCAGAAGAGAGAGCGAGAGCCTTGAGGCTTTCATCCAAAGATTCTCCGACTCCGTTTTCATAGTCTGAGAGCATGATGAAGACGGGTTTAACCGGGGGTATGAACATGCCCGTGTCGCGAGAACAGAAGAGAGCGTGTGTGTGCTCTTTTCATCCCCATCTCCATCCATCCCTTCATACATTGTCCCTCTCAGAATAGATACAGAGTGCACATTCACCCTGATACCAATTAAGAAGGTCGGTTCCTCCATCATCAAAAGGTGGGCGTATTTCTCTCACTATTCAGAGGTATTCGGGATAAGGAAGGAAGGGGAGGGGAATGTGACGGAGATAAAAGAGAGGGGTATTGCTCTCTTGGAAGTTCCTCTGTTTGTGGGGGGGACAGCAGTGATTTCTGTCATCAGGAATTGTCAGGAATCTGACTGACCATGAGGGGGTGGAGGATCTTCTCTTTACCACTCTCTACGTTGATCGATTCTCGGGAAAGGCCGCTCTTCCTCTCGCGACGCCAGGCAAAATCGTGTGGGTGAAGCTTACGCAGGCCCCCTGCCAATCTGCATGGCCTTTCACCACGGTCTTCTTGACAAAAGGGGTGAGTAGGGTGTCAGTGGTGTGACACGTGTACAAGTCTGGCATGTGCTTCGTGTCGTTGCTTCGCTTCTCTCCCGAGGGGGGTCAGAGAAAATGGGAAGGGGTACATCGCGGTTACATGAGCTAACTGCATATGGTACATCAATATACTTTCTTTACTTTCATTTCCTTTCTTTTCTTATTTCTCTGATCAAGTCTCTGCTCCTCGCAACGAACGTGTCCAGATGACGAGAGCACGAGATGGAGATGCCGACAGCTTGTCTCTACTTGGTCCGTTCATGCGTGATGCTTCCCTTATCCCTTCTTTTGTTCGTTATTCCGTTCTTCTTCAACACATCTGTTTTAGGTATACTGGGCTGAAACGATTGGTAAATATGTGGAAGGAACAGGAGAACAGTTCTTTTCTTTCGATTCCCGTAGCTCGCGTGAATGCTTCTCTCTCTTGGTATGGTTCATGTCAGCGGGTCTATGTGGTCAATCACCAATGGAGAGTGAGGGACCCTGACTCCCCGTCACGGCCCAGATCGTTTCTGAATGAGGTATGGGGTGATCTCTGCTTTCTGTCAGAGCTTGATCCTGCATTTGACTCGTCTCCTTTTGTGTAGTGGGTTTGCTTTTCTTAAATCAATTCACACACCACTCTTGTCCTCTGTTATGTTGTTCGTTTGAGGGCAGGGGAGGATCTTGTTCTACATGTGAATGAATGGATTCATCGGTATAGAACTGACTGTAATGATAATTGAAACTTTTGTATACTAGAAAGTGACTTTTAATTTTCTATATATCACACTAAATACTACATAAAAAACTAAGTTTTTCTAAGTCTTAAAAACACTCAGAATAATTCTATTTATTGTTTTTTACCTGCATGAAAGCATGAACAACTTTTAAAGATAAGCTTTAATGGGTATGTGGTATGAGTGTTGGAAATTGTTGCACGTGAGTGAGGTGAAAGAAACCTCTCTAAACCTAAGTGCCACTTGAAAAAATATAATCAAGATGATCTCTATATGTACGGCATCGTTTTTCAAGAGACCATCCACGCCTGCGGCATAGACGGTCAAGACACCGTCCAGCTATGTGGCTTCGGCTTTCAAGACATCGTAAATGATCCACGCCTGCGGCGCGGACTTTCAAGCTTATCCAAAAATACGGCTTAAACTTTTAAGTGGTAGTTAGGTTCAGGGAGGTCGTAAAAGAGTTAGAGTATATTGATGTCGAAGAGTAAGTGCAGACTCTACAGGCCACTGCAAGCATGTGACAATGCGCAGTGTAATGCATAAACAAGCTAACTTTTACTTCTAATGGAATACGCTGAATCCGCACACTGATGTAAGGAGGGAGTACACAGCGGGTAACCCCCATGAAAGGTAAGAATGAATGTCCACAAACAGATCTGCCGAGTTAACACACACAGAAAGCAGTTCAACTGAACACATGTTGAGCACTATGACTATGTAAGAGATAAATGCTTAGCTCTCTGAAAGCCTGATTGATCCACGGCCTCTAGCTAGAGCACCTTGCCTATGACTGGCCATCATAGCGAAAGAAAAATTTTCTAAAACGGTCTCCAACACCAAAACGGTCTCCAAAACAACCCTATCTAATCCTGGCCCACAAGCATTTTAGGGCAGTAAACAGTTGTTAAAAAGAAAAACAAAGAGTTTTAAGCATTCTGTGAGTGCATTTTTGCGTTTATGAATCATAGTTAACGAGTGCTAGAAAAAAATGTATTGCGCTTGAGCGGCGCGTGACCACGTGGTCGCGTCCATGCGCGCCCCCCCAAAACAATATATAGTCCGCGGCGGTCGCGCACGCTGCCTGGGCCTCGCAAAGCTTTCAAGAGAATTTAAAATCGGATTGGAATCCGATTTTGATGCACGCGCGCGGTAGAATTGAAGGGCTATGCAGCATGAGCTCTGATTTGACAAAGGTAAGCTAGTCACACTGCATATTTC
>JAHBMJ010000817.1:16420-40240 GCA_018398765.1 Chromera velia | reverse complement strand
GGGGGAGGGAGGGGAGGGAGGAAGCGACGGAGGGAAAGAGAAAGAGAGAGCGAGTCAGTCTGAGAGAAAGAAAGAAAGAAAGAGAGGGAGGGAATCACGTGGGTGGAAGTTGGTTTAGCCGAATTGGACGAATTCATGAGCTGAAGAAAAATTCCTTCCGTTGGATTCCGTCTGTTCTTTCCTCCCCCCCTTCATGCATTCCGAGCTAGTCCTGCTGGGCCGGGGCCTCTCGAGGGCAGTGTCCGTTCAATACATACCCGATGTCGAACTCAAACTCTGCATCTCGTGAAGCATCCCACTCCTCCACTTCCCCGTCCTCGTCCTGCCTGCTGAAGAACCGCATCTTCTTAATTCCTCGAAGGCCGTGCTTGCCAAACAGCCTACTGTGCAAAGCACACCAAAAACGCTCAACGTCGGCCTCACTCCCACTCTCTGGAGGGTCCAAGATGCCCAGGCGTTTTGAAATCCACGCGCGGACTTCCGAGAACCAGGGCTCAGTCGGCGTCAACTCTCCAACATCACCGGTAAGCAGTGTGTGTGCTGTGTCTCCTTCCTCCTTGCAGAAGGCACAATGGACAGTCTGCCCCTCTCCCTCTCCGGTGACGTACCGGATTCCCACCACTGGGGTGCCAATCATTCGGCACCGTTGACCCACGCACTGCGCAGAAGGCCAGACGCAGTACTCATCCATGTCTGCGAACAGAAAAGGATGCAGCATCGCAAGGGGAAGGATGAGACCTTCCAGAACGACCAAACGACACCAGCCCGCAATGGTGAACTCACTGGGATACGCCAGAAGGTCTGCCCCCCCCCCAACCCCTGTCGCCCCCCCCCAGGCAGGGTGCCGCCCCGGTAGCTCCTTTGCGAAGCGGAACGGAGCAACGATGCTGTACCATAGGGGGCTGCGGAGAGACCCCCCTCGGGTGACGCCATCAATGGGGATCTCTGCGAGCACACCCCGAATGAGGTCAGACACGGAGGGCGGACCCTTCTGCCGAAGAGGGGACTTCAAACCTGACGGGGGCGCCTCTGCCATAAGGCCTGACGCCCGCACTTCCCAGATCGAATCGGGGCCATCCAACACGACCTTCATCTCCTCACACACGCGCAGGAACGCGGGAGCATTACCGGATTCTACAGCAAAACAGAAGGGAAGCGCGAAACGGTGAAGTACAGCGAGGAGACTCGCAGTGTCTCCATTCGACACAGGCTCAATCTCACTGTCGGCAGCCACGCGATCCATGACGTAGCCGAGGACTGCGGCGGAGCGCTCCAACACATTGGGGCCGTGGAGGTCTTCGTCAGTCTCTTGGAGGTCGCCTCGTGCATATCTCACAAAGCCGGTGATACTGGCGGAGAGCGGTCGCTCGCTCTCACGAATGAAGACGTGCACAGCGAGTGCCTGGGTCATGGCCCATTCCGCCAGCCGCTTCATGGGTCCCTCCACCGAAGGCAGGACCTGCATGTATGCATGCATGCACAAGTAAGGAACGGCATGAGTCAATTTGCCTATTCAAAGAGAAAACCTAACTCTAACCAATTAGCCTATCTTGCACGAGCGAGCCACTTCATTCATCCGTGCTTGCACAGACAGACGGGGAATCCGACCGAGGGAGAAGATGCACAATGAACTTAGCTCGCTCGAAAACGGCACATGGACAAGGAAGGAGAAAATCAAATCAGGACTGCATGCCGGCGAAGGAAGTAGTGCTTTGTGGGGAAGACTTTGCTAGGAGGCGCAAACAGAAGCAAGTAACGGAATCGGTGAGCAGAAGGAGAAGTCACAAACCTTTCACTTTGCAGGTTCAGTCTCCTGAGCGAGACCGTCACCCACGTCCCCATGGGAGGCAGGGAGGGAGGAGGAAGGGAGGGAGAGGAACGGATAAGGAGGGAGAGGAAGGAGAGAGAGGGAGAGGGAGGGAGGAAGAGGAAGGGCGGACGGAGGGGGCCGAGCTATGAATCGCTGACCTTTGGCCGCTTGGCGCTCGACTGATCACCTGCCGCCGCACATTCAGTCTGGTTGCGTCGGATGATCAGGCCAGAGTCTTGCAACGCCTTGGCTGCTGTGTCGAGAGCGTTCGTGAACACTTCTTCGTGAATGATTCCCCCCCCACTCACAATTCGGCAGCTTTTCCAAAAGTTGTCCTCTCCAAGGCGTGATTCAAGGAGTTTGACCATTTCCAGGTCTGCACTCATCAGTGCGGCCTGTGGATAGGACACAAACCTTTGGGGAAGGGGCATCTCCCTCCACACCTCCCCAAACCCCTCGTCCCGTATCATCTGTTGACGGATCACAGCAGCCCATGGGGTGTTGGGACACAGCAGCTTCTCAAGGAGAGCCTTGTTGCCAACACGACAAGCCATCCACACCCCGCAGAAAGCCTGTCGCCTAGCATAGGGAGCCATTTCAGTCAGAGTAAGAACGAGCTTAGGCTCTGTCCTCACTCCCCGCAGCGCCGTCTTGCCGCTGTTGGAACTCCTGCTCAGGAGAACCCACTCGGCCGCATCGTGCACGACCTCTCTCGAGTTCTCTCGCCAAGTCCACCAACGGTCGAACTTCCCCTGGAACCCCCCACTACCTCCCTCTTCCACCTCCCCTTCCCTCCCCTTACACTGCTCGGAAACCACGCTCTCGATCTCACTCCTCGTCACCATCCCATGATCACCCAGTGCCGTGAGACGGGCCAGCAGCTCTTCCTGGGCCTCAGCCGACATGGCGGCGTTCACGTTCCCCCCCCCACCAAAAGTAAACATGGCAGGCTGTGCCAAGGCCTGGACCAGATTCTTCCGCAGCTCTTCCGTCATCCTCAGACGGCCATTGGGGTCCTTCTCTGGGGGTTCGTGGACAGTGGGGTCACTCCTGTCGACCTCCTCTGCGCTCTTCTCCACAATCTCATTTGCAAGAGATCTCCTGACCACCCACCGCCACCCAGGCTGCCTCAGCTCCTCCCCACTCACCACGGGGAGACGCAGCTCGTTCTGAACTTGGGACGTCACGTCCCTCTGGGAGTCTGTGAACTCGAAGGAACAAAAATCGGTCCGCTCCGTCATTGTCACCCGTCCCTCTACCTCCTGGCAGTGGACAAGCATGCGCACGGCATCGTCACCGGTGGTGTTGTAGCCGCGAGCAGCCCGCAGCAGGGCATCCATCTCCACCATACTGGAGTCTGCCCAGAACACAGAGGCCAGCCAGAAGGCATTCACGCCACTCTCGTCAGTTTCCTGGAGGTTATACTCAGCACCGTCACTCAGCAGAGCCTGGAGAGCGCTGCCTCGGTCGGGCCGAGTCCGAGGGAAGAGAGCCCGTATCAAACTGCTGCTGGCCATATTAGATTGCACCGAGGCGGGCGACGTGGCACAAATCGCTGCTCAGGTCGGACGCTCAAGGGAGACGGGAGAAATAATGCAGAAATTACCTGAAGCCGACGGGAAAGGATTTACGTCACTCACTACCTCCTTTCGGTCTCATTCAGTGCGCAAACTTTCAAGCTTTCCAAATTCCACACAGTCCAGGTCTTAAATTTGTTCCTTCATGCAGTGGGAAGCTTTCAAGCCTTCACTGCTTTCCAGCATTCAGTTCTTCGGTGCGCAAAATGTGCGCAAACTTTCAACCGCGCGCGCGCCGCCGCGGGCCGCCAGCATGCATGCAGAGCGTCCCCAACCGGCCGGCTCCTTTAATCATTCAGCCTGGAACAGCGGCTTAGCTTGACGCAATTTGTCACACGCACTTTGCTTCACGTTTCCCTGCTGAGGCCTGCTCATATATATATATATATATATATATATATATACACTCTTAACGAGAAATGCGATTTTTCCCCTGCACATTTTAAAAAGTCAGGTGTCACCTCCTTGTAGGTCTCTCTCATTGAATTCAGACAGACCTTGGGTTCGGTCTTGATCCATCCACCCGTCTACTTAGTTTGGAAGCTCGATCAACAGGCCTCGTATTTGTGGTGGTGGTACCAGACTCTTAAGCAGATAAAAACCATGCACCGCAAGTGGGTGTGGAGGGGGACACTCCCCCTCCTGGTCGCCCTCTTCCTGCTCTCCACAGTGCCCTCGTCCTTTGGAAAGCACACCATTCAGGTCAGTCCGGAAGTATATATCGATATGCGAAGGAAGTTCACTTGATACTAGTGCAGATCATCAGCCCACTTACACGCAGATAGAGTAATCAGAGAGACCCCCGATGAAGTCGTGCAGGAGTCTGTCAGAGGAAAGTCCGTCCTTGCCAACGAACAGCAGATACTCAAAGCCAAAGGTCAGTCAAATCGAATCAAGGATATATACATACAGCAAAATACATATATATCTACCCACCCCTCTGATCATCTGCAAACCTGTCTAATTCAGCGAAAGGATGAAGAACTGGCTCTTCTCCTTCCAATTTCAAAAAAAATCCTCCGTGCCCGCCGGTGCACGTCTTATTCCACCTGGACCCTCGGTCTGTTTAGCTCGGACTCTTCGAAAGGTCCCGTACAGATGCATGCATGCATGCTCTCTCTCGGTGGTACATCTGCCCATGCCAAAGGCTTCCCCTTCGTGCATTCTGGTTCACGTTCAAGAGAGTGACACCTGTAAATACGTCTGTCTGTGTATATGTGCAGAACCAGAGGAGACCCCCACAGAGGAACCTCCCCTTCCCAGCGGGCCCTTCACTGAGGAGGACAACCGTCAGTGAGTGAATGAGTGAGTCAGTGCGTGCATAAGTGAGTGACTGAGTGAGTGCGTAAATGACCAAGTGAGTGAGTGAGTGAGTGAGTGAGTGAGTGAGTGAGTGGGTAAGTCGGTGTTTGCGGAAAATAAACGAACAGACGGCTGAGAGACAGAGAGGAGGAAAGAGAGGCAGGAAGGAAGAAAAAAAGAGACAAAGAGAGACAGAACGTCAGAAGAAGAGATACATGCAGACGAATGGAAGGAGATAGAGAAAGGACATCATAGATCAGAAGATTGGACAGAAACACAGAGAGACCATCAAATGTACACAAGGTATTTCAATGCACCTAGCTCTGCTTCTCCTCTCAACTCAACTTTTGATCTCTGCATTCCATCTTAGATAGACTTCTCACATTCCTCCTATGACAATTGACGCACGCAGGATGCATCAAAATTGCGTGCGTCAATTGATCTCGGCATTCGATCTTGGACTTCTCACCTTCGATCCCCCTCCTGTGACAAAAACAAACAAACAAACAAAACCAAAACAACAATGAAATTCAATGAGCAAATCGCAGCTTGCCCAGGCCAGGGCGTCCAGACATCAGAAGTAGACTGTCCTGAGGGCCGCCACGAGGACCCTTCTCAGCCCCCCACACCCGAGGAGGAGGAGGAAACGAAGACGATGGCGCCTCCCGACCAACAGTTCAAACAACTCGACTGGATCACCCCCGAGAACCATCTCATGGATATGAACGCGACGGTGCTGGACACAGAAGGGGAAGGGCAGGGGGATTCGGGGGCCTCGACCTCTGCCCAGGGGGAGGTGGGGGGGGCTGAGCAGGCGTCGGGATTTCTGGAAAAGAAAGGCACGTCGATCGATCAGATCGGTCCATCGAAACTCATGCAAAGGAACGAATGAGCCTAAATGTTTGAATGAATGTCCTCACGTACATGTACCCCTCTTGGGACAGTCTCGATCTCCTTGAGTGTGTGCCAAATGGCGAAAGACATCTATCGATATCCCGCATGCGTTTGCGTGTACTGATCAAAACAACGCACAGGAAGGAAGACAGGCCAGTCCAATCGGAAGTGCATAATATGATATTGAAAAACAATGAGTGTCGTCCTTGGAGAAACTGCATGCGCGTAATATTCGAGCAAGCGCATTTCCCCTCGATGCAACAGCACTGACTACATGCTTGAGAGCCCTCGTCTTTCTTTCAGACAATTCACCTACAGACACACTGTGACCTAAGTGTGTGTATGTGTGTGTGTGTGTGTATGTATGTGTGTGTGTGTGTGTGTGTGTGTGTGTGTGTGTGAGCCTACGTTTGTAAGGACAGGAGTAACTTCAAGTTGGTACGTTCTGTTCTGTAGCTGTAAGTACAGGCGTAACTGTTCCTTCTATCCTTCCCCCCCCCTCCTTCTCTCCCTCCCTTTCTCCTTCTCCCCCCCCCTCCCTCTCCCCCTCCCTCTCCCTCCCTCTCTCCCTCCCCCTTCCTCTCTCTCTCTCCCTCTATCCTCCTCTCCCCGTCCGTGTATTCTTCTGTGATTCCTTCTCACTCCAGCCCGCCCGGCTTAGTAGGCTAGACTTGATTGCCCTATCTGCACTGCCAGGTGACCCCGCAAAGAAGAACTAAATACACCCCAGAAAGAGCACATGCAAACAAATTTTAAAAGCCTGTTCCTTTCACTTCTCAAATTTTGCAGATTTGCCTGCGAGCGGGTTGAGTTCAAAGGGTGGCGAGGCGAGCCTGCGGCGTCTGGTCCTTCCTGGGGATCACAGTGGAAGCCAGGGAGAGAATTTTGTTGCGTCGGTTGGGGCTGACGGAGAAGTCGAACACTTGCAAGTTTGAGGCTATTTCACGTTCATTCATGTTAGAGAACGTTTACATACATTTGTGAATCCTCAAAACTATATCAGTTCGAGTACTGTAATATGCATGATGTACGCTAAAGCTTCACTTTCCAGTAACAAATCTAAAAGAAATTTAAGAAAAACTATTTATAAAATGCCAGCGTTATACGTCATAATCTAGATTACAATACACAGTATAGATTCTATTATTGTAATTATATCTAATTAATCCTAATTAAGCCACCATTGGGAGAAACACAAATAACACAGAAGTCTTCAGAAATGAAGAAAGAATATACTACTACTGATCGAGTCTTTAATATCATAATATATCTTTGACCTAGATTGACCGCCTTAAAACTAGCCTTAATTAAAAAAAAAAGTTAATCAAATTAAACTTTAATCAACTAGTAGATAAATTGAAATCACAACAATTTAATAACAAGATGAAGTAGATAAACACTGTGTCTTTTTTTTATTCAGAAAAATTGACGAATTGAAAATTGCGTACAGTCGTACCCCTATAGTCGAGCCCCTCTTTCTCTCTCTACCACTGCCGTGCATGAGCTTCTGGCAGTGCCTTGTAAATGTATACTTAGAAATGTTATTGCATATGTTTGACCGATGAGAGCGTCCGATACAGAGACTCGAAGGAAGTGGGGAACACGCTCGCGCAGCCATCGCGCTGGAAGAATATGTGTGTATGGGGGACATACAGGCATTGACATACGGTGGTTGGTCCCAAACTCATGCGGTTATATGCGCAGGCGAGAGGCAGACGAAGCCAGAAGAGATAGCAGAAGAGAAGAGAAGAGCGGGAGAAGAGAGACACCGGGCCGTTCTTTGGGCCGTGATCGATTAGAACCATTTTCACTCAGCATGCATTAATTTGATTCGAATTCATTCATTCATTCACTCATTCATTCATTCAAGGGTACTTGAATGCAATCTTATACCGCAATGCCCGACGTGGTTTTTTACACGGGCAGATGGACAGAAACGACAGAGGATATTCAGAGGAAATGAAGAAAAGGAGAAAGAAAGGGGGAAAAAAAGAGGGAAAGAAGAAAAAAAGACAACAAAAAACGAGAGAAAGAAAGGACAAAAAGGATGAAACATTCGAAGGAAGACAGAAAAAGAGAGAGAGGGGAGGGGAGAACAAGCCATAATGCACAAGAAAGGAAAAACCGTTCAGGAGCCACCGCAACGGATCGAGCTCAACTAAAAAAAAAGCAAAGACCTCAGGCAGGCCGGCCACGTCAATCGATCAAACTTCGATCGATCCGGTGTGTTTGGCGTTCCTTCCAATTCCAATCCCAACCCATGCAGGCCTTGAATGGAGGAGAAGAGATCGAGAGCTCTCGAAAGAAAATTAAGGGACGGATCGAGAAACACACAATGATCGAAAAAAAGAGACCCATACCAGTAAAAAAATCCTCTTTCTGCCCATCTTTCAATTTATCCTTTTGAGTGACTGGCATTTGACTGGCGTTGCACTTTTTCTTTTCTTTGTAGTTTTCTTTGGGGGAGGGAGGAAGAACGAAACTTTCTGCAGGACCGACCGGCCTTCAATTTTTTTTTCTGTCTCCTTTTTCAAAAAAAAAAAAAATGAAGGGAGAAGTGAACATCGGGGGAGAAGAAAAGAGGGACAGATAAGGCTTTACGTTCGCAGATCCACCCTGTCTACGTGAGAAGTAATAGAGAACCTAGGGGAAAGGAAGAAGAGGCACTGACTGATCGACCGCTTATCAATTCGACCATGATCGCGTGCGTGCATGCCACTAGCACATACGTACAGAAAGAAAGGAAGGGCCCCAGAGAGAGCTTATTCATAATTCCTCTCATGCACTTCATTTCTGCCCAGCTCGGCCTCTCGATCGGCTCATGCAATTCGATCAGCATGCATTCTTCTGGGTGCATGATGCATGCATGTAGGCATGTACCTTCCTTCTATTCCCCTCCCATGCATCGCTCAATCCCCCCACACAAAACGAAGAAGTATTGGGAAAGAAACGAAAGGGGGGATTCAAAATATTACAAGAAGCAAAAGGGAAAACAAACAAACAAACAAAGATTAGAAAACCCCAACCGTCCAAAAGCCTGGCCGATCCCTAGCTGAGAGCCAGTGCCTTCTGTCTCGCAGGGAGAGAGCATCCATTGATGCAATGGGAGAGAGCCTGCTGCTTTCTGTCTCGCAGGGAGAAAGCGTCTTTGCTCCTCTTTTCAATGGCATCTTTGCTTCCCTTCTGTCCATCCTCTTCCTTTCGTCACAAGTCCATGCATGGTTTTAACCGAATTTTGCACCCTGACCTGTCTTGCAAACCCACCCACACACTAGCCCACACACCGCCACAAACTCTCCCCTGCATCTACACCGAAACAGCCTGCTCGCTCTTTTCATTCTTCTTTCATTCCTTCTTATAGGGGGGCCCTCTGAAGGGTCCTTTGAAGTCTCGAAACCGGAATGCTCTTGTTGAACTTGCGGGCTTTCGAGGTGACTTTCTGGACGGAGACAAGTTCTTTTTCTTCGGTTGGGACAAAAAGCTCGGCACACCTCTACGAGATGGGGGATTGGGAGTTTGTCTCTGTGCAGTTGGGTGAACTGCGTGTGCTGTCGGCCCCTCTGATACTCTGTTTGTTCTCTGACCAGCAGCCAACCGAGAAGACCCCCCAACGGTTGCCAAGGAGGGACGAGCCTGGTTCTGTTTGTCTGTTGGAAGGACAGAAGAAGAAGCACAGACGGGGGGCAAGCTCCTCAAACTGAGGTCTCCAGCAGAACTAGGTCGGGGACGGGGAGAGACGGTCAACTAAGGCGGCAGTAGGAAAGGCTGGATGCCCTCTGAGTCACACACGCCCTCCATATCCATACCTTCATCTTCAGAGAGATCAGAGACAGGACGGTCACCTAGACATGAGACCTGAACCTTCGGCTCCTCCCTGACTGCCTCCACTGACCCGTCTGCCCCCCCTACTCTCACAGATAGACTGCTGAAGAGGACTGAGTTGGCCCTACACTCTTTTTCCTGTCCTCCTGCTGCTGCACCCGCACCCTGGTTCTCCTTCTCGACTCCACTCCCCTCCAAAAAGGAAGTAGAGAAACCACCCACACCCATCTCTCCCTCTCCCTCAGCCTCTGTCTTTCTCCTCACCTACTAATATGTGCTGCATCTGCAGAGAGTCGTCTGAAAGCCTACAAGGGACAGAGGGGTCATTGACAAGCTCTGCCAAGTCAGTGATGCCCACTGCCCCCTCGGACCCCGCATCTTTCCCTTCTCCTCCAGACTCCTCTCTTTCGACTTCCCCGTCTCTCCCTCTCTCTCTTGCGTACCCAGGCGGAGCTCTCTCATAGAGAAGCAGAGAGGGCTCTTCATCCGCCAACCACGTCCATGGTTTTGCTACAGGGAGAACATCATCATCAAATACCACAAACGGCTTCTTGGACTGATCTTCTTCTCCTTCGCCCCCCTCTCCCTCCAAACGAACAACGCGAGCCTCTCCTTCCTTCTCCCCATTCGGCACCTCTACGTCACACGTACGACGCGCGAACGCAAAGAAGTGACCCGATCTGAAGCCACTACCCAAGTGTACAATGCCCCCCACCAGACGGTGTAGGACCTCTTGCCCCCTCTCCCTCTTCTCTGAGTGATCATTTTCACCTTCAGTACAGGAAGAAACAGAGCTGCCCCCCCCTATGCACCTATGTGAAGGGGGACGGTCACAAAGGAACGGCCCCAGGTCCAGCGTTCGACCAAACTCTATGTGACGAGTGTCCTTCCCCCCATGCACGACTAGCCCCTCACGGTTCTGGAGAGTAGTTCGGTTGATATAGAAAAGGACTGTCTGAGGGGTGTGTGTGATCTTCTGACAGAAGGCATTCTTCACTTTCTCCGTCCCGTCAAAAAAAGGGCAATCAGGGTTCCTGCAACGTTCATCATACTCCCGCTCTCCTCTCCACTCCCCTCCTCTTCCCTGCTCCAATGCCTCCTCTATACCGTTCCCCAGAATCCAAGAAGACCCCTGCTCAGATTCGACAGTGTGAATGGGGATCTCGATCATCGGCACTCCTGTGGTCTTCCTCGACTCCCGCACCCACCCACAAGACTTGTATTTATAGCAGTCACACGTCTCTATGCATGGGGCGGTCTCGTTCTTGTCAATCAGGTCCAGCACCGTGATCATAAACTCATGGGAGCAGTGCAGTTGGCCCGTCCAGGTGTCTTGGTGGCGTCGGAAATTGGAGAATTGGGGGAGAGTGCGGTGGATTCGGCTGGCAGCGTGGAGACGAAGACGACTCTCACGCAACCCTACGATCAAAGTACCCAACACGACAGCGCGAGTCGGGGAGTCGGTTACGGAAGGTGAATGGAGCAGCTGAAGTGCAGTCGAGCGGTAGGAATCTGAGACTGCCAGCAATTGAAACGCTGCGTTTGCGAAGCACGCGTTCTGAATATTTGCTTGGTAATTTGAGAGGCCATCGGCAAAGTCTGGGGAGGGTTTCTGATTCGTCTGAAGGAATTCTTTGGACTTTCGGAGACTCTCAAAGGTCTCCTTCAGACATGCGTCTACATCCGCACGTGTTGTACCTGTAACACCAGACCCCTCCTACCAACCCTGATCCTTCATACGACCTCGAGACATGGGCCCACGTTCGTCCGAGAAAAAAAAATCCCCTCCTACCTCCCCATCCTCCTCCTCATAAAGATGCATAGGCATGAAACCATACCCAGACGGCCCCACGGGATAATGATTAGGCCCTGCCAAGGACCCCAAAATACCTAAAACAGCGCCTGACAGCAGGCTCCTAACTCTCGAGAAGACACCTGCTTGGTGGTCTGAGCTTGCAGCACCTCGAGGGACCCCCCAACCCCCCGGTACCAACCTCTCAGAGCTGCGGAGGGGAAGGCCATGAGGGGAAATGCTATACTTTCTCTGCGTCTCCCCCATTCCTTCCGGGCATCTCAATTCACCCCCGAGCCCCCCTCTGCGTCCTCCTGGTGTTTTCTGTTCTGGCGATCAGGAAGGTTACCAGGAATTTTGGTAGGGGAGTAGCTGCTGAACAGAAGAAGGGACAAAAAGCAATTGACACCCTGTGTGTGAATCGACTCTTTCACTCTCTCTTCATCCCCCTCAACTATCGCGTCTGCCACCATCGGGAGGGACTTTATGAGTTTCTGCCGGTCCCCGTCGGAACATGAAAGGGAAGAGAGAAATCGGATGACACGCACAAACTTCCCCTCACCGTCTTCATCAACTAACCGGGCTATCCTCTCTGGGCCGAACTCAACTACCACTTGCACGAGGAAGGGGAGGAAGAGCACCAACCGCTGCTTCTTCTCGAGTCCTATCAACGACCAGAAGGCTTCCAGCTGCTTGGATGCTGAGATGCACTCGGGAGTCTGACAGAGAGCGCGGTTCAGACCATGTGGGCACACGTGCCTGCTCGTTGCCTCCTGTTTACAAGTGTCGCAGGCGCTTCTTTGCACTTTGCCGTGAGGGCATTCAGTCTGAGACACAACTGATGAGGGTTTTTGTAGGACCGTCATATCTGGGTGGGTTTTTTTTGATGGTTTTTGGAAGGGCCGGCTGGAAAACTAAAAGGAAGGGGGCCGGGGCAAGGGTCTCTTTCAGCAAAATATCGGTTCTGCTGCCGATGCCGATCGATCACACCTGCAGACAGAAACAGAAAGCGCGGGGAGTTTACAGCAAGTGAAAGAAAGGTCTCCTACAGCCCCCGAGACCCCAAAATGCAGAGGATTTAAATATGTGACAAGGCGAATGAAATCACATCGACTCAATCAAATCAAGTCAAATCAACTGAGTCACGACAAGAAAGAAATCCAGGGGCATCTTCACCAATCCCGCCAAAGCCCTTTCCTCACTCACCATGCAGCTTTCTCTTTCCCACTCGATTTGTAACAAGTGGCCCTTGGTGACCAAACAGAGGAGCGTCGATCTTCTAAGTCTGACTACTTTCAGCTGATGCAGGCGCTTTGCCGATCTCCCTCAGGTGAGAGACTTGAGCCCTCTCCTGATTGGACACGAGAAGTAATCGGGGTCTTTGGCATCCGCTTTGGCCTCCGTCTGCTTCTCTATCGGTATCTGTTCACTGGAATCAGCTTGTCGCCTACAGAGAGAGAAAAGAGTGTTGGGTAGATTGGTAACAGCAGACGTTTCGGTCGGCTGTAGTTGGTGCAGGTTTTCAGTCTGCAGTTAGTGTTTCACTTCAACTTGGGACTTATGTGAGAAGGACTCGACACGACCGAAATCACCACTTTCAGCAGACTCTGAGGCTGTGGCTGGCTTCATATTTTCAGAGCTGGTACTTTGAGGCTGTACAGCACCGTGGCACCCTCTCAGTTCCGCTTTGGGAAAATGCCCAGCCATCCTTTTCACTCAATACCGAGAAAATAGATGGACTGCGCTCAAATAAGTTAGTTGGTTGTTGAATTAAAAAAAAGGGCCAATGGCATAGAAGAAGGACCAGAAGAAAAAACAACAGCTAGTGCGCTCTTCCGGTCACTTAAGGACAAGATCCGGAAGCACCCTCCACTCGCCTGCAGGTACTTTGGAGAGTCGAAAGACGCAACCAGGTAGATCCAAAGATCAATCGCGCACGATCGACTTTTGTTGCAGAGACAATTATTAATAAAACCTTTCAATCTTGCAGTTGAACGTCCCTGCTCTGGAATAAGTTGATGGATCTGCCACAGGCTCTACTCTCACAGTTTCACTGCATGCTCATATACAGGATACGAACGAACAGGTTGAGGCTCGACATGATCTCGACATGGCTCGAGAACGGAACATGCAGCTCTTCATTCCAACGAACGTTCGAACTTTGAAGAGCTAGCTAGGTTCGAAGATTTGTGCCGGGGGGGCGGCCGGCCCGTCCTGGCCGCGCGCGGGGCGGCGCGCCGTGGCGGGGGGGCCGGAGCCCGCAGTCGCTGTTCAAATGCCAGTCAATTGTGAGGATGCGAGTCTTCGACTCTTCGTACACGTACTCTGTTGAGTCAGAGAAACCCCCCTGACACCCCAGTAAACTTGAAACGCCGCGCCTACGGCGCGGCCAGACTTGAAACGCCTGCGCTCCGCAGTGTGGCTTAACTTGAAGGTAGCGGGCTGAAGGCGCAGCTAAAATAAAGTACACTTGAAATACCCCCCTGTCATTATTGACTCCTTGAACTGAGACTGCAGAAGTTTGGAATAGTTAGTCTTGAACTTTGTTGCAGAAGTTTGGAGTGTACTTTGAGATAAGGGGTGCAGAACTTCGGAGGATGCTGCGGCCAAAGGCCGCAAAACGTCGATGCGACGAAGTTGCCACGGCGCAGCGACGTCAACACGCAAGACACGCGCGGCCCAAGCCGCCCGCAATCGACACATGCATGGATACACTCTGCATATATGCGTTTCGAGCCGTTCCAAGCATCCGTACATACGCGTGCATAAATTATTGATCACATCAAGATCTTTGGATCTGGTGTGGCTTCATGACAAAGTCATTGTGCAAACTTTTTTGGAGTTTCCATTCATTTCGAAATCCGAAAAGATTATTCTGTATTTGAGAGCCAGACCTCTTTTCTGACTGCTTTGGATCCTTCTGCTTTCATCAGCTTATTTCTATTTTCAGTTCAGTGCTTTTTTTAAGTGTACACCCAAGATAGATAACGCTTCCTTCAAACAGGTGGTGTTGCGAGGCATTGAAACCGTCATCACGGCAGAGACCCACGGTCTCAACTAATTTAAGTCGATTCAGAAACGTGGAAGCCTCACACAAGAGAAAGACTGACTGTCAGATTTGAGTACTTTTACAAGCATTCTTTCTGATCTTGTATAGGTCTTTCTTCAAATACATCTACAATGTCGCAATCTTCTTCTTCTGTTGTTGCTGACGTGTCTTCTTCGTCTTCTTCTTCTTCCTCTGCAGCTTCATCATCTTCTCTTCTGCATCTTGCAAAGAGTCAACAAAATGTAGAGAGAGAAGCAAAAAACAAATTAGAGCGTTGCCAGGCTTGGGGTCTTCGTGTTGCTGCAACTTTGAAGAGAAGGCTCTTCAAATTTGAACATCATTCACATTTTTGAGAATGAAGCCTTCGATGAGAGTGACGACGACATTTAAGTTAATTTAAGTAGAAAAATGCATATAAGACATGCAAGGACCCACAAGGTATGGTTAGTATACTATGGTATTGAATACTAGTAAAGATTGACCTAGCACAGAACTTTGGAATAGACTTGAACTTTATAGCTGAAAAGTGTAGAACTTAGGCTGAACTTGAATCTCCTAAAAAGTTTAAGTTGATAGTGAGAAGGGGGTAACTTGAAATTTTCTTGTGAAAGGTGCAGACAGTCTTAAAGGAACCGTGCGCGGCAGCATTGAAAAATCCATTTCAAGACAGACTGGAGTGTCAAGGGGGTTATCAGAGAGTCTGTTTGAAGGAGGAGAATAATATCGAGACCTCCCTGAATCTAAATACCACTTGAAAGTTTAAGCCGCATTTTTAGATATAAGCTTAAAAGTCCGCTCCACAGACATGGATCATTTATGGTGTCTTGAAAGCTAAAGCCACATATCTGGACGGTGTCTTGACTGTCTACACCGCGGGTGTGGACGGTCTCTTGAAAAACGATGATGGAAAAATGATGCTAGAAACAATGCCACAAATAGAGATCATCTTGACCATATTTTTTCAAGTGGTACTTAGGTTCAGGAAGGTTGATATCGTCGTATCAACTAATATTAACAGTACTATATGAAAGTTTCAAAGTGAGAAAAAAACTTTTTCGTGTACGTTACTCATTTTTATATTGTTTTTCCGCCATGCAGGGTTGTTTTGTACGTTTTGAAAGGTGAGATCAAGATTTCTAGCTTTGTGCAGGCACGTGGTTAAGATGTTCAGACCAATCAGACCAACAGAGAGAGAGACGGGTTTTTCGAAGGAGAAACTGAGCAAGGATGAGCTTTATTTAGGTTTATTTCTTCCTCCTCTTTATAACATAGAATTTAATTGGGTTTAATGTTCTTCCATTATTCTTTTATTTTCCACTAGCACATTCGTGCATATTTTTTGAACACAGTTTCAATTTCTTGATAAATTAAGTAGGGAAGAATTTTTTTTAATGAATCAAACATTATAAGTTATATTAACAACTTCAAGAATCAACATTTTTACTTCTATTTATCTGTGTTTAGTGACTATAGTGTACTTGAAGACTTCTTTTAATTATGCAGAACTTTTTTTTTTTTTTTTGAAGAATTATCTGATTGAACAACTTTTTTACCTTTCCCTAAGACTAAATTCCCTTGTTTCTAAACAGACGTTCGAACAGATTTGGAAGGAACACTTCTTTCTGCTGGAACTCCTACCGACTTCTACATACACTTTGCGAACAGGAACAGAGTTTTTCTCAAGTAGGGGCCGTTTCTCTGACGCCGACTTGTTGAATAGGCTGTCGAGCAGACTATTTCTCTTCCAAAAGAATATGCACGAAGCGCATTGGTGGCAACGTGCTGCCGGTGTTGCGCGGTATTGACATCACACGCCCCTTCCTGTGGTATCGGACTGACGGGCAAATTTCTGTTTTGCCTTTTCAACCGCGGCGACGAATTTCTTTGCATCGCCTCGCACGAGTCGCACAAGGGTCAATAGAATTCTCACCTGGTTCAGCCGCCTCGCCTTCTCCCTGTAATACTCGTTGGTCTCTCCTTGTGCATGGGCAGTGGTACCCAGAATGTTGACGCCCTCTTTTGATTCAGGCTCGTGCTTGATCTTCTTCTGAGCAGCCTTTCCGGTCTCTGAGGGATCGGACACCCTCTTCTTCCGAGTCGTCTGAGCAGAGAGAGATGAACTGAAGGAGGGGGTCTGTTGCTGCTGTGGATTCGGGGATGATGCGGTTGGGTTGGGCTTTTGCTTCAGACGACTGTTTGAGCGGACAGATGAGGGGAGGGTCGCACTACTGTCAGAGACGGGCAGGGGGGGTTTCTTGCCTGACTGTGAATGCGCCGGTGCAGATTTGAGAAAAGAACCGAGAAAGTCGAAGGGCCTGCCGACCTGCACTGACATCCCCTTTTCGCCCTCTGTCTGTCTAGACCCGAAAAAGCTGTCTGGGAGCCCTCCTTGTCCAGTCCCTGGCCTCATGGTTGAAGATGCCGCACCTCTACTCTCCTCCTCCCCCTCATGCCAATCCTCAAATCCCCCCCCACCCATTGCCGCGTCCTCCCCCCCCTGCCCCTCAGCAGCCTCTTGGTCTGTCTGCCCTGCTGCTGCCGCTGCAGCGGCCTGGGATTGGACCTGCTGCTGCTCCTCTGTCGGCTCGGGCAGGAAATCTAGGGGACCGTTGTCTATGGGCCCTTCCTGAGGATAGGAAGGCAGGAGACCCAGGCCATCGGCTGGAGCCCCAGGGTAGAGGGTCTGGAAGTGCGTGTCGAAGGGCATGGTGTGGGCAGGGAGGAACGAAGAAAAAAATTGAGGTCCCTGTCCCCCGGGAGTCAGTGCACCCTGCAGGAAGCTCTGCCTGACAGGGGAGCTTGGCCACTGCTGTTGTCCCATGGCGGTTGGGGGGTACCCAGGGGGAAGGGCTGGTGGGCAGGTGAAACCGGGCCTGGCGCTTGCATAAGGGAGGCTTGGGTCTGATCAATTTCTCGGACAACAGGATAAAGCTGCTGTGGGAATTTCCCCACCCATCCAATGGAATGGCGAGACTGTTCAGGTCGCTCGTGGCTCTGCACAGACAGACACACACGGGACGATACGCCAGTACACCCATGCATACACACAAACACACGCACACACACACACACACACACACACACATACACACATACACACACACACGCACACACACATACATACACACACACACACACACACACACATTCACATACATATAATATATACACACACAAACACGAGCACACACAAACACGCACACACAAACACACACACACACACACACACACACACATGCACACACACATGCACACACACATGCACACACACATGCACACACACATGCACACGCACACACGCACACACGCACACACACAGACAGACAGACAGACACACACACACACACACACACACACACACACACAGAGAGAGAGAGAGAGAGAGAGAGAGACAGACAGACAGACAGGCACGGAGTGTGAAGCAAACAACTGACTGACTCGGTAATCTGCTGGTCGTTCACGTCGTTTCTGTTCTCAGTCAAGTGGCGTTGCGCAAGGACCTCGGGGAGAAGGGGCGGTTCGCTCTCTCCGTCCGTGTCTTCCTCTTCTCCTTCTCTGTCCCCCTCCCCTTCTTGCTCGTCTTGAGGAGCCTGAGGGGCGGGGGGCGGAGGAGGAGGGGGAAAGGCGGGCAGCGTTGCTGTTTGGAAGCGCCTGTGTGCGACGCGATTCATCAGACCACAAAGAAGGTCCTCAACTCTGTCTCTGGCCCTCTGCTCATCCGTGACTGTCGGTTCGTTTGTGATGGAGACGGGCGGCAGGTCAACACTCGTCTCCCGGATCTCTGCGTCTCTCACTTGATCCAGGGCCCAGGCCATGGGAGAAGCTCCCAAACCCCGCTGTTGCCATTCATTTTGGAGCTGAGGAAGGTTTTGGGCAGACAAAGAAGCGAGGAGGAAAGAATAGAAGAGAGAAAGAAGGAAGGAAAGCAAGGAAGGAAGGAAGAAAGAAAGAAAGAAAGGAAGGAAGGAGGGAAGGAAGGAAGGAAGGAAGGAAGGAAGAAAGGAAGGAAGGAAGGAAGGAAGGAAGCAAAGGAAGGAAGGAAGGAAGGAAGAATGTGACTTCAGATTATCGTCCATAGACATCAATCGCATGCACACACCGTCTAGACATCAATTAATTGTCTTTGGAGACAGACATGGAGAATTCCGTGCGTTGATACGACCAAGCGAAAGATAGAAGTAAACGTCCGTGAGGATATGACTGGAAGAGAGAGAGTAGAAGATCGAGACATAACTTCATTCAACTCTCAGACTTATAATGCCTTCCTTCCAACTTCGAACAGGAAAAAAAAAAACGAAAGGAAGAGAAACAATCTTTCATCTGAGCTGAAAGGGGCCGTTGAGTCCACTCACTCTTCCATTCATTTAAACCTACGGAAGTTCTACACCAATTGCAGGACCAAATCCACTGGGAAATCCAAGTGAAACGAGCCTCCAAATATGCACATTTGAAGTGAGACGATCGAGCTGTAAATTGACGTCAGTCGGACCATATCTTGAAAATCTCTCTCTTTTTCTCTCTCTCTCTCTCTCTCTCACTCTCACTCCCTCTCTCTCTCTCTCACACACACATGGACACACACACACACACCCCCATGGACACACACACACACACACACACACACACACAAACATGCAAACACACACAGGGGGCCAAGAAAAGTAGCCTCCCTCTCTGACTGTCCCTCCTCACCAATTCATTGACTGACTCACTGACTGATTCAATCGCAGATTCACTCACTGACCAGGTGTCTGTAGACCCCCAAAATCCAACGGGGATTCAGCTCTCTTGGGGCCTGTATTTGGCCCATGCCCTCCACTGTAGATCTCAAATGCGGGGGGATCGGGGTCTGTCTCTCGTTCAAAAGGAAAATGTGGTACCGATCCGCTTTGGCGTACATCTCCGTCGGATTTTTGAAGCCCCATGTTTGCTCCACGTTGGGTTTCCCTCTCCCTCTCTTTGCCGCCTCAGACGGGGCGACACTGGAAGCAGCTGCTGAGCTCTCGACTTCCTCGGTGATGGAAGTTGAGAAAGAGGCATGATGACGGAGAAGGGAACCTGCGTCGGCAGCCCCTGCCTGAGAGGGCGGGCCGAATTCAGAGTAGAGCTGGTGCTTCCCTCCTTTGCTGGAATAATTCGAGTCGTTGCACCCTGTCACTGCAAGGAAGCCGCTGTCAATGGCGAACTCTTCCATGAGCTTGGAAGACTCAGGGTCAGGAACGAAGCGATAGACGAGCCCGCCGGACTGGGAAAGGACCCCCTTGAAGACCCAGACTTTGACCTTCCCGTGCCAGTCGACGTGTTTCGTCTTTGGTGCCAGCGTGCGGTAACTGTTCGCATAGCAGCTGCATGCACATGCAGTGAAATAAAGGCACGCAATGACAATGATCAATGAAGGAAAAGCATGCAATGATCAATGAAGGAAAAGCATGCAACGATCAATGAAGGAAAAGCATGCATTGATCAATGAAAGATGCAATTATCAATGAAGGAAAAGCATGCAACGATCAATGAAGGAAAAACATGCATTGATCAATGGAAGATGCAATTATAAATGAAGGAAAAGCATGCAATGATCCAGGAAGGAAAAGCGTGCAATCGTCAATGAAGGAAACAGTGGAAGAACAAATCGGTCGATGGTCACAAAGGCGGAGAGGCACAGAGCTTTTGGGACAGGCACGCGATACAGAGAGGGCAGCTATGTCATTGAGCTGTTGTGTTCCACAGTATCCTGTTCACGCACTTATGGAAGGCTGTAAGGATTTGGCGGGAGGACACGACGTTCATGTTGATATACGCGGGTCTGCATACATATCCATCTGCTGGCTGGCGAATAGCACTCACAGACATGCATTTGGGGCTCTTGTGCTTTGTGCACACAATGAAGTGAACTGAACTGACGCATGTCGGGGGCACAGGACCCTGGCCTGCTTTGGTTCCTGCGGCTGCTTGTCGTACGCAAATGGGAAGAGAGCTGGCAGCTGTAGTTGCTCTTCACTGTCCGTGAATGCCTTCTTCCTCATGAAGATCTGCCTTCCCTCCTTCAGCTGGTCTCCATTCTTTCCCACCCACTCGAACTTTCCGAAGAAGCCTCCTTTGAGGAGAGTCAGCACTTCTGTCTGGTGTGGGCTGTCACTTTGAGTTGCCTCCAGGATCTCCTTTCGGAAGGCCCCGTCGAATGCGGAAAAAAGGCTACAATCAAGAAGAAATTTCAACGTGGTCCTGACCTCTGCTGTAGATCTGCGCCCTCTAGATGCTTCAGGAGGGACGGGAATTTGATGGCTCCCCCCTACAACGTCTTCCTGAGTGCCCATTTCCATGTATAAGTCTACTTACAGGTCAGACTATTTCAGATCCCACTGGCTCACTGTTGCAGGCAAAGGTTCGGGCTTCAGGAAGATAGACACCAAGGGAAGTTGCGAGAGGCCAGGTGCATTCAGAGCAACGATCGAGGATAAGGCATAGATGTGGCGACAATCTGGATAGCAGCATCCATTGAATGAACTTATTAATATATATAGAATGAGACACCGTTGATCCTGCAGATCATTGCCTGACCTTTGTGACAGGTTCATTTGCATGCATGCATGCAGGATGCCACTTCCACAGGCTCCAGTGGCATGCCGGGGCCCAGTAAAAAAATCGTCTATATCCACAGCAGGAGGGGCACAAGGGGCCCCTTCCAGCCCGAGGGTCTGCTCGGGAGGGAAGTGGCCGCGTTCTCCAGGTCTTTTGACCGGGAGGGCGCAAACTGAAAGAATTTCTTTGGCAATGCGAGAAGACAGAAGAGGGATGGGTAAAAGCGCAAGCAAATGAATCGGAAAAGTTTTGGGAACTGAGTTTAAAGAAAGAGTTTTGATGGGGTGTTTAAAGCAGGAGTTCTTTGAAGGGATGGAAGACGTACAGGATACACCTCTGCACAATTAAAGTCTTTCTGATTAAAAGGGTAGCCTTTTTTCAATGAAAGAACTGAAGGGTTTCAAAGGTTCTGCCCTACATCCCCTCTGTCTCTTTTCTTTCTCTTTTGATTGTCCAACCTGTTGTGAGGCCGCGATTGATCAGCTGTATCAGGGTGATCGAAGTCACGCCTATTTTCGTCACTGGTAGTCGTAGGATAGAACAAATCGACAAACTAGGTTAGGCCCGCCTCTCATATATGGGGACGCGGCATGCATAAACAAAAACCCTCAATCAAGTCTATAGACCAAACCCTCTATTATTCTCAGGGCCGTGGAAAGACCATCATGCAAACAGACAGAAAGATAGAAATGGAAAGCCGTCATTCAAGTAGGAAAGATGAAAGTGGAGAGAAGTCCAATGGTCATCTAAAACTCATCTTTATATAGGAGTTCTGGTTTGTTGAAACTTTATTCATACACCATATTATACTATTCGGCAACCGTTTAAAACAGTTTAAGTTATATCTATTTTTTTTATTCCAAAGATTTCCAAAGTTGTTTATCTTTTTCAAAAGATGATTGAGGGTTTTGTTATGCATACCAAAAATATTTAAAACTAGATTTAAAATTGGGTAAATTATCCACAGTGGTAGATAAATCATAACTAATCATAATTGAAATTATGTAAATTCATACATTTTTTTTCTTTTAATTGTTTCTATATGTAGTAACGTCGTAGTTTTATACGGCCAGCTGCAAATAAACATAAGTCTATTTGGTTTTCCTCTTAAATTTCCCCTCAACAAGAAATTTACAGAAACGTTAAGTTGTCGTTAACTCATGATGAATATATTGAAAATATTGTTAGAAATTCCGTGTGAGGAAGTGTTTGTTGTTTTTTGTTCAAATGTTATAAACTTGAACTCCATCCTCGTCCCAATGATTCTGCATTAAATTTCATATTTTAGGAAGGTAAAAACATTCTTTATAGTCTAAAAAAAGCCAGTATCAAAGCATATATGGAAAAAAAAAGAAAAACAGAGAAATGAAACTGGAACAGATGTCATACACGCAGATACACAAGAAAGATAAAGACTGAAAGGTCGTTATATGAGGAGACAAGGAAGATGAAAGTGAAACGGACTTTCTGCAAGCAGATGGAGTAGCAGATAGGAAAGATGGATGAAACTGGAGAGGCCTGTAACACGCGGATGGAAGCTAGCAGAAAGTAGTCATGCAAGCCGGCAAGATAGAGAAAAGCGGAGAGTCGTCATGTACGACAGCGCAGTGTCACGACGGAAGAAAGTAGAGACCCACCAAGCAAGCAAAAAAGGAGGATGGAACTATGAAAGTAGAGAGGCCATCATGCAAACAGACAGAAAGATGAAAGTGAGAAGGCCGTCGTGCAAACAAACAGAGAGACTAACAGAGAGAAAGATGAAAATGGAGAGGCCGTTATGCAAACAGACAGAAAGATGGAAGTGGAGAGGCCGTCATGCAAACAGACAAAAAGATGAAAGTGGAGAGGCCGTCGTATAAACAGATGGAACGATGAGAGTAGAGAGGCCGTCATGCAAACAGACAGAAAGATGAAAGTGGAGAGGCCGTCGTACAAACAGACGGAACGATGAAAGTAGAGAGGCCGTCATGCAAATAGACAGAAAGATGGAAGTGGAGAGGTTATCATGCAAACAGACAGAAAGATGAAAGTGGAGAGGCCGTCGTGCAGACAGACAGAACGATGAAAGTAGAGAGGCCGTCATGTAAACAGACAGAAAGGTGGAAGTGGAGAGGCCGCTATACAAACAGACAGAAAGCTGGAAGTAGAGAGGCCACCATGCAAACAGACAAAAAGATGAAAGTGGAGAGGCCATCATGCAAACAGACAGAAAGGTGGAAGTGGAGAGGCCGTCATGCAAACAGACAGAAAGCTGGAAGTGGAGAGGCCATCATGCAAACAGATAGAAAGATGAAAGTAGAGAGGCCATTATGCAGACAGACGGAACGATGAAAGTAGAGGGGCCGTCATGCAAACAGACAGAAAGCTGGAAGTGGAGAGGCCATCATAGAAACAAATAGAAAGATGAAAGTGGAGAGGCCATCGTGCAAACAGACAGAAAGATGGAAGTGGAGAGAAGTTTAACGTCTGCGTGTTTATTTTCATATAGAACTTCTGCCTGAAGATTGGATTCTCTCACCACGTGTCCACACAGATGCTTGATTGAACTGTACATACAGAGTACACTAATTCTCGTAGTAAGGTCAGTCAAAAAGCTGCTGCTTAGATCTGCTTAGCTGCATGCACAGACGGAGGATTAACTGCAAATTTAAACTTACTGGTAGACCTGTTACCTTTTTTCAGATGTATGGGAGAATATGCAGCTGCGTCTGTCGTATACCAGTTCTTTTTTGCTATCGAAGATCGATCCCCTATATATCGATAACTCAATTATAATTGAATGCATTTGTATGGCCGCGATCTTGTGCATGCCGGCGTCCCGCACATATTGCTTGAGGGGCACGTTTCTCTCTGTTGTGGCGGAGGGATTGTTTTCTCGCGACCATTCGCACAGAGCCCGCCATGCGTGACGGATGGGTGTCGGGATCGGGGGGCTCATACAAAATACCTTATGCAACGGCGTTGCAATTGCATAAGAGGGCTGGAGGGGGGGGGG
>JAHBMJ010000817.1:0-16375 GCA_018398765.1 Chromera velia | reverse complement strand
GGGGGGGGGGGTCTTATATAGAGGTGGTCCTTCTGGGCGCTACCGTATTCTAGCCTGCAATACATATGCGCCGTCGCCTTATGCAACCGGCAAATTGATGGTTTTGGAGGGCGGGGGGCGTTATACAACGCCGTTACATAAAGTATTTTGTACAAATCCCCTCGGGTGACATAGTTCCGCGTTACCTATTAACCTAGGTTGCGGGGGTGTATGTACAGATCTAGACAAGAACCGAGGCCCTGGGCCCCGGCATGGGCCGGTAATTAGGCCTGCATGCACGCCTGCCGCGTGTGCTGTCACCTAGCTCATATCTTCTGCAAGTACATGCATGCATGATGCGGGGGCCACGGCAACGCGCATGAAGTATGCTTTTCGGGACTGCGCGAGCATGCACTTACAACTCCGTGTGAGTTATTTGAGGGGTACGCATGTGCGAAATAATTCGATTGCGGAACCTCTCTGAACCTAAGTGTTACTTGAAAAAATATAATTAAGATGATCTCTATCTGCGGCATCGTTTTTCAAAAGACCGTCCATGCTTACGGCATACATACTCAAGATACCATCTAGATATGCGGCCTTGGCTTTCAAGACACCGTAAATGATCCACGCCTGCGGTACAGACTTTCAAGCTTATCCAAAAATGTGGCTTCAACTTTCAAGTGGTAGTTAGGTTCAAGGAGATCAATTATGGCTCCATGCGAATTGCTTGAGGGGCATATTTTGGAATTCGGGCGACACCGTGACGGACAGAGATAGAAGCGACCCCCCCCCAAAAAATGAAAAAATGCGTTATGCGAGTGCGTGTGATCTCAGGGCCTCTCGGCTGATCTCAGCAGAGCTGAGCTGCCCCCCGAGGCGATTATAAGCTTGTGCCCCCGCGCGCTACGCGCGCGCTTTCTGCGGGCGCGGGCCCGCGGGTCGCGATCATGCATATATGCGAATTAATTATATATATTATAATTAAATTCTGTGGACCGGATCGACGCACGCGAATAGTCTGTTATTATTAATAATAGCTCGTATAGCAAATCTGCAAGTCAATTAACTGCAATTAATTAACGTGTTGCATCCTGTTGTCTGCTTCCAACAGTGGAAAGATGTTGACAAGGTCGTTGTACTCTGCGTTGCATATCGTTCCCAGCAAGCTGATGATTCGTTTAGTCGAGCTGCGATGCCCCGGAAGAGGATTGCGTTCGTCTTCTGGGCGGACAGGTATGTCAACAACGCCTTTAAGTCGCTGCCTGGGGACTTGGTGTGCTTGTATGAGTTTTCGGAATGCCTTGTCCAGAAGAGCCGCGAGGCCTCCGTCGACACCAGCTTCGTGTATGTACTTGACATGTGTCGAGTGGAGATGGAGGCTCCGGCACATCCTGGTGAAGGGAACGCCGACTGGATCACGAATCGACGGAATGATGGCGCCAAGATCGCTCTTCTCTATGCTTGCCCGCGAAATGGATCTGCAGGCGCGACCACGACAAGAGGGGGGTACCTGACCTCCGGCTTCTTACGGTTGTGCGGAGAGGGGATGGCGGTCATCCGGATGTTCCTTCTGGTCACTGCATACGTTCTCATGGGTACACAAACGTACCCAGGGCTGAGGGAACAGAACCCTTGGTCCACTTCTTCGCCGGCTTTTCAATCCTTTTGCTACCAGTTGTGCCTGGCGACAGGCGAGCTTCTCGATGGTGGGATTACGCTTGCTGGAGATCAACAGGTCAGTGGTGTGGTAACATAGAGGGAAGTTGTCGGGATCCTTCTCCTTGCTCAGACGAGTTTACAAAAGGAGAATTTATGTCTGCCCTTGCTTCTGTACTGCGCGCAGGCTGGTTTGTCGGGAGAGGCGGCGGCAGAGAACCGGATGGTCTTGCCTCCTCCCTTCTGAGAGATCGCGAACCCGGTTCAACCTCTTTCCCCCTGCATTGGGGGACGCACGAAGGTCACCCTTTTCATTGATATGACGTCAACAGAAGCCACTGTCCCGACTGTCAAGGCCCAAGAAGGTTCATATCAATCGCTCAGCAGTTGGGGAAAGATTGCTCACGCGATTGCTTCTGACTTCTTGTGTCTCTGGCCGATCTCTGTTCTTCGCCTTCTGCACCAGCACCGACACCCTGTCCCTCCGCGCCAGTTGGTCCCATGGGCCCTAGCTCGGATAGGGGTATCTGAAAGGAGAATCCAAGAAATACAGGAGAGCACTCAAAAACTGATCGGAGTGGAGTCGCTTGCTGATGCCGGGATCCGTGTGGTAGCTTTGACCTACCCCTGGTTGAGCAGAGAACACCCAGACCCCGAGGGTTATCACTTGGATCGAGTTGTAGAGGCCCTCGATGCACATTCGTGGGCCTCCCCCGGCCACGAGGACTCAGTTTTCTTCTTCTGGGACTTCATGTCCTTTTTTCGACGGGGTTCCTTCTATGCCAACACGTACGACTCATCCTACGTGAATGAGTACCTAACTGTGCTGGGCATGAGCGGCGCAAGAGAGATCCCAGAGGCTCCAGTAGCCAGAGATTCAGATACAAATGAAATCTATCTGCAAGAGGACCCCCAGTCTGAAGACGTCTTGCGGTGCCTCTCCTGCACGCGCTCTTCTGCAAAAGAACTGACACGTGACCCTTCACTAGAGATATTTGGTTTTGTGCGTATGCGCTGCCGGTTTTGCGGGGTTGGTGCCGACGCTTCATATAGCGGGGGGTTGTTCAAGCTGCCGCCCGTTTGCGTGGATGAGAAACGCAGAATGCTGTACAGCTTTGTCTTTCCTCATTCCCATCTCGAGCCGTTCCCTCCCTTCCTTCCGGACTTTCTCCCTGACCGTGACTCACAGCAGGCAGGCAATCCTGGCCGGACTCCAGAGAGAGGAGCCTTTGGCATCAGTCTGAAAGCGCTGCTGGGAATTGATCTGCTCTACGCTTCTCCGAACACACTAGTATTTTGCTCGGACGGCGTCCCGCAGAGTGCCCAAAATCAGCGCCCTTACTCCGAGCGCGGTTGGTGCTCATTTGAAGACGCTGCTTCGACATTTGCTCCCCCTCAACAGTACCAACTGCTCCACAGACCTCAGAGTCTCGCGCATCTGTCTGCACCAGGAATGGGGGGCGAGGCCCAGGAGCCAAGAACCGCCGGAGACGGTCCCCGTGTCCCACCATCCAAGGCAGTCTTTGACGACATGTTATCTACAAAATGCTTTGTGAGTGGGGCCGACCGCGAAAACGTTTCCAGCTTGTACCATTGGTTGCACGGCGGAGCCCACGCTCCGTACCGTTCAGTCCAAGACCTCGAATTGAACTGCTTGGCTGATGCCGACATGGACAGTTTGGTTGCCTGGCTTCATCAGATGAAGCAGCTGCCCCCCCCAGTTGATGACTACTGGAGTCACGCAGATGTCAGTCAGGGTTTGATGTCAAAAGCGAGAGAACTGAGATTTTGGGGTGGCGCCACCACTGAAGCCGGCCTCGACCGTCTGAAAACGCTTCTCGGAGAGACGGGCATTTTGAGGTTGAGAAGGGTTGTCAGAGAGGATCACTTTTGACCCAACAAAACAAGCTTTTTTGTGCTTGCTGCATGAGATGCTTTTCATGAATGTGTGTTCTTTGATGAACCAGAAAAAACCCAGTGCCGAAACCTGATGTGGATCTACATATTGCATCCGTGGTCCTTGAGAAATTGAGTGAAATAATAGACGTGCTGATGTACATGCTCTGCGCACGTTTGCCTGACTTTTGTCTCTTCTCGTTGTGCAGTTGTCAGACATTCACCTGTTGAGTATTGTTTCTCTGCATCTTTTGTCTTTCGATCTGTCTTCAGATAGTCTGCTAGAGAGTTCGACTAATATGCCCCTCTGAGGTCCGTGACCGTCCGTACGTCCTCTAAGACGCAGTGTT
Source organism: Chromera velia (assembly GCA_018398765.1). Taxonomy (NCBI): domain Eukaryota; family Chromeraceae; genus Chromera; species Chromera velia. The sequence continues at coordinate 12,491 of JAHBMJ010000817.1, read as the reverse complement.
GACATGCTAGATATCTATATACATATATACAGAAAAAGAGAGAGAGAGACAGAGAGAGAACAGGCCGCGAGCCTTGCACAATGCTAGGCACAATGTAATCATTGTAATGTGGTACTACAGTGACTAATGTCTAGATTAATGTCAATGTTGGTAGCAATGTTGCATAAAAAAACACTATTTGTTCAAATACTTGAAGACCTCTGGGAAAACCTCTAACAGCATCGTTAATATCAAGTTCTAACTCATCATAGTTCATCATCACTGTTTATGAGAAATTGGCCTTCCAAATCTGCTAAATTCGCCTAAATTCCTGTCTTTAAATTCCTTTGGATTCTTGTTTAAATTCCTCTAAATTTCTGTTTAATTAAATTCTTTAGTCCTTGCAGGGGGCTTCAGATGTATTCAGATGCTAGTTCAGATGTTGTTCAAATGCTGTTCGCCTCGCAATGCAAAAGTGTTGTTCACATGCTGCAAAAAATGTTCTGTAGTATTGCAGCACTGTTGTTTGAAGACTAACAGCTATAACTAGCTGTTGTGCTAGTTGTCATGCTAATTTAATATCTAAAAACTTAAAAAAGTATCAACAACGTTTTTTTGATTTTTTTCTTTTATTCAAATTTGTTTTTAGAGCCTGAGTGCAGGGCCTATAGAAATAAAACTGTGTTTCAAGTTATATGAAGTTTTAACAACATTTTATTAGTTTTGGACACCCTGAGAACTTTTTAAACAAAGTTTTTGAACTGAAAAAGCATGATGTTTCCAAGTGGTCCTAACTGGACTCCAATTGGGAAATTTTCAATTCAAAAGAATCAAAACGCTGATTTTGTAGCAGTCTGGTCATCTTCACCAGGCGTCTCATTTTTAGCATCCATGCGGGGGACCACAAGACGATCAGAAGAGGAGGAGGCGAAGGCCCCATCCTCAGCACTTCGTCGCTTTTGGCCTTGACCCTGCAGCCCCTCGGCAACTCCCTCAGATGCGTGCTCCATCCGTTTCGCTCCCTTGTTTAAGGTACCACCCAGACTCAAGGACATCGGGACGTCCGTGTCGTTCTCTCCTTCCTCAACCAGCTGTCCGACACGCGGGCTCTGGAACTCCCCTCCTGACAAGAAGACGGACTCAGAGTCGACTGCAAGAGTAGTGTCCCTTCTCATCAGTTTGTCTTCGCCTTCCTCTCCCTCTTCTTCCTCTTCCTCAACAATTCCCTCGGGCTGAGCCTGCTGAGGGACCCCGATGCGAGAGGATGCTGCGGCGGCACCTCCATTGCACTCTCTCCCCGGGCAGAAGCACGCCCCCCCCTTGGTGTTGCACTTCAGGCACTCATGATCCTTCGTGTTGTGGTTTTTGAATCCGCAGACGTCACAAAGCATGTCCGAATTAGGGCAGTTTCTCGACAGGTGGTCTCCTCGGACTTCACAGATCTCACACCGGTGCTGCGCCGTGCTGTGGCTCCTGCCTCCGATCCCCGCGTCAACGCACATCGTGCAGTCCGCATAAGGACAGGCGTACCTCAAGTGGTCCCCCTGTTCCCCGCACTTGGTGCACCTGTGCTCTTCTGTAGGGTGCAAGTCCCCACAAAGCTCACACGTCCCGTTATGACCCCGCTTTCGGGGGAGGACTGCCGGACCGGCATATTTGGGGTCCACCAGGCAGAGGTAACTGACTCCAAGAGCCGGAGTAGTCGGATGTAGGGCGCCCGACTTCAGGGAGGCGCATCTGAATATTGGAGACTGCAGAGAAGCAGTAAAGAGGTTGAAAAGATACGTGAATACACACACACATACGCACGCACGCACACAGGGTCACAGGAAGGCAGACAGACAGACAGACAGACAGGCACGCACGTAGGCAGACAACCAAACAGTCTGAGACCACATGAGTTCTTTTTTTCCTCTTTATCTTCTTCTTTCTTTGCAGACAGCAAAACCAGGAAAGAAAGGCGAAAAAACGCACGGCAGATCAAAGAAAGTGTGGACAGTCAGACATCGCGGAAGGGTAGACAGACCTAGAGAACCCCCACCGTCTTAAGCGTTCCTTGTGTGTGCTCCCCCAATGAGTTTTACGTGATCACTGAAGTTATCGATACGCTGGGTATCGCTTTCACGAGACAAACAGACAGACAGACAGACAGACAGACAGACAACATGAACAATTCTTTCTTCTTTTTCCTCTACAGGCAGGCAGGTAGGAAGATGGACAGAGAGACCGACGGACAGTAAAACAGACACGCAGATTGACGTAAATATTAACAAGAAGACAGAGAAGATGGTGTCACACGCTGACCTGTACATCCTCCCTCATCTCCATTGTTTTGCTGATGATATTGTAGACAGGTTTCTGGATTCCCTCCGTCGAGTCCTTCACTTTCTTCCGTGCCTCCACGAAGACGCAGGCGAGAGGTAGCCGCAGAGGAAGAAACTTCTTCAGCCCCTGCAGCGTTCAATGCAATGGAAAATGCGAGTCTGGTCCGGTGAACGTCAGACAGAAGAAGAGGAAAAGAAGAGCACACACACGCACACACACACACACACACACACACACAGAGAGAGAGAGAGAGAGAGAGAGAGAGAGAGACCAACGTTTGCGAAGTCTTGTGGGCCATGCAAACGGGTGAGGATGAGTGCGCATCGATCCCCTTGACCACATGCAGTTTTGAAAGACCCACATCAACCTTGCAAAGAGAGAAACAAGAGAAACGAAGGGGAAGAACCCTCCAGGCGGACCTGAAGAGAGCGCAACACAAAGGATCAGGAGCCAAACCTGCCGAAATACGGTCCACTTACCAGGACGAAAAATGTGTTTGTCCGCCCATCACTGTAGTTGGCTTCCCTCCCTTTGCGGCAAGCCCATCCAAGGAATACCTCCACGCCTTTCCCCTGCAGACCCCTTTCCTTCCAACCCCCTCTGTTTTTCTCTTCCTGCAAGGGAGTTGCAGACTCCTCTTCCTTTTGAATTTCCCAACCTTCACCACCGTGTCCGTCCCTTGCCTCGTCTTCATGCAGCCCGATGTCTCTGTACACCTGGCAGCAGTCAAGAAAAAGGACGATGCGCCACTTGGATACCTCAGAGCACATGTACGTGTGGTGGAAGTCGCGCAGCAAGTCGTTCTCTAGACTGATGGACTTGGCTAGAGCAGCTGCCTCTCGCTCCTCCTTCGTCGATTCGTTCTGTCGGGGAGAGGTGGGAAGAGTGGAGGAAAGTTGGGCAAAGGTGGAGTTGGGGTGTAAGGAACAGTTTACGGGAGGGAAATTGGCCGACAGGAACACACCCACTGACAGCCTCAGACATTTCACTCATGCAGGCACACACACACACACACACACACACACACACGCACGCACGCACACACACACACACACACACACACACACACATGTGCGTGTGTGTGTACAGATAGGTAGAGTGAGCAAGAGAGAGATGGAGAGAGAGAGAGAAGAAGGGGAGACCGGTAGGGATGCCTTTTACCAGAACATGCAGAGTCAGTTCGCAGCTTTCTGCGACTATCAGACGACTCCCTCAGAGCAAATCAGCTGCCCGACTTACTCCAGTAAAAAGGTCATTGGGATACAGAACGTGACCGTCGTTGTGATGAGCTCCATGACCCCCATAGTGCACACAGAGGATGACCCCACTCAGCTTGCACCCCCTCTCTGCCTCAATGCCTTCGACTGTTGCTGCCAGTTGTTGCTGCAACGGAGATTGCCTTCCACAGATCTGGTCCTTGGTGGCCTCCGGGAACTCCAACACTCTGTCAAATCCCATTTGCTTAAAGAGCGACGCCATCGTTTGAACGTCTTTCGGCACAGTGGAAATTTTCCCTCCTCTGCATAGATGAAGTTGTACAGAAAAATCTTACTCGCATGGGGGTCAAGCTAGGAAGGACGCACTCTCTTGTTTCAAAATTGATGCCATCTTAAACTACAAAGACTCTGTTTGACTGCTATTTTTGGAGGTAATGCCGAAGAAAAGAGGAGCGCTTGAAAACAGACTTCGATGTATGTAGAGGTTCGATCGTTCTCTTGTGCGCGTTCTCTTATTTTGCAACACCTTTTACGATGCACCAACCGACTTCACGTTTCCACAGCCGATGACCACTCCCACCCTGATCCATGTCCCCTCTGCCACATCCGTCAGACGGCGGTCGGTGGCACCCGGTGGGAGTGCTAATTGTGTGGACGCTGCAGTAGGGCCGGGAAACGGTTGAGGAGTGCGGTCCGACATTGTGCGTGCACGAGAATCAGCGAGAGCGCCTGAAAGAGACGGCACGAATTGAGATGAAGAGATAAGACGTCAAGAAGGCGATGAAGAGATAAGACGTCAAGAAGGCGAGGGAGCCCAACTGGGAAAGGAACCGTCGTGTCAACACAGGGACTAAGGCTCATAAAGTTGTCACAAAGAAAAGCACACAGAAAGTCGGGGGGTCATATGGACGTACACAAAGAGACGCTCACCCACACAAAGGCGAAGGCTGGACAGGGAGTGAAGGCAGCAATGTAGCGAAGGAAATCAGAATAGAACGGAACGAGGAAACAACAGAAAAACAGTGGGACTAAAAAAACCGCAATACCGTCTTTTCTCTCTCTCTCTCTCTCTCACACACACACACACACACACACACACGCACGCACACACACTCACTCACAAGCACGCACGCACGCGCACGCACGCACGCACACACGCACGCACACGCACACGCACACGCACACGCACACGCAGAGAGTGAGTGTGTGTGTGTGTGTGTGTCAGAGAGAGAGAGAGAGAGAGGGAGAGGGAGAGAGAGAGAGAGAGAGACGAACACATCAGGCAACATTTTGTTGCACGTTCTTTCACACAAGCACGAAGACAGACAGTGTATCGTCTTGTATAATTACATTTTTCAGCATGTGCAGATGTCCATACTGAAACACAGTAGGCACGAGCAGGCCACTTACTGTAATTGCAGTGTTCTGGAGTAGAAGGATGCCAGGGCTCAGCTCAACAACCTTCTCGTCAACCGAATGCAAGTGGACCCTCCTCCTTTCCGCGTCTCCCGCGGTCGCGGCGTCGCCGTGGTCTCGAGGAAGTTCACACTCAGTGTGCAGTCAAGCAAACAAAAACAACTACACTCTCAGCTATGAGAAATCCGCCGTCGAACTCGATGGCTGGACTCAGGAAAAGAATATTCAGGGTCTCGACCAGGGAGTCGACCTGTCATGCAAAGCTAGGTCAGGCACGCGCGTCGGAGCGTTGTATGCATGCATGCATGGCCCAAGCTGACGCAAGGCATCCGCGCAGCATGCGGGCACATATCGATACAAGAGTTTAATTCAACACTGACAATGCAACACGCATGCATTCATCTCAAAAGTTTAATTGCAACAATGCAACATCGATCGATCTCTGACAGCTAGTGTCAGACTACTCGAGTTCAGTGCGGCCCTATTTACAATTTTGAAGTCAATTAATGTATATAGCTTGGAGCTTTCCGCTCGTTTGAACATCAAGGTGGAAGCTCTTTCGGTGTAGCCAGGAAGCCCTTGTGACACACATAAACAAGCGGAGGCAGGGAATCTGGCAGACTCTAGCAGACGCCGACGTGGCTCAGCAGCAGTGAGGGACAGGAACACCCGCTCACTCTCTGCGGGCCTACGCTTGGATCGAAATGCGGAAAACAGAAGGGTAAGCAGAAAAGGAACGAAGTCAAGTTCGCACATGGAAAGTGTACATCTGTAAATCAGAAGTGATAAATTCTTGAGGAGAGGACGACAATTTAAAAATCTAGAGATCCCCGTAGACGGCGCCCTCGTCTGATCACTCTCTGCCTTCTTGCCTTCTGTCTGCCTCCTCATTATCTGACCGCTTGTCCTCCGCACAAAGGACAGAGAGACTGCTGTTTGGTGCTTCTTTTTATTTGCGGTATGGCCCGGATGTGGAGATACATATTTTCCCGCGAATCCGCACCTCTCTCAAATCCATAGAGTTCAATCCTCTCGATTGCTCCTTTCTTTCTCTACCTTTATCCCATTTTTCCACTCGTTTGTTCATTTGCTTATCTTTATTCGGTTTTTGATTCCTCTTGCTGCTTTCTGCTGGTCTGCCTGCAATGTGATTCCTTCCTCTGCTTTCTTACAGGTCTTTTCGGTGTGAACAGGGACGAATTCGATCCAGATGACTCGCGTGACCTCTGTGGGGGTGATTGGGAATTTGATGTCTTTACTACTTCGCTGTTTTTCTATACACTGGTTCTTTGAGTCTCTTTTCGCACAGTTCTCTTCTGCCTGCCTTTCAAGTCGACCGTGTTAGACACTGACCTGTTCATTTGGTACTCTTTCAATCGGGAGCCTGACTAGATGGCTAACTGGCTGTGATCGAATGAAAAGGCACGCGGAAAAGTGTAATAACGAATGGATGCAGGGGATGCGCTTCTCTGAACTTATCGGCGTGCTCGCGAGGGTGCGTGCAAAGATGCAGGGGGCAGAGGCTGCCTCTGCGCTTTTTCAGACGATACAGGAGTATTCGACCTCCTCTGTGCTCAAGCAGACGTTCAGACCCCACCCTCGTGACTGCAGAAAACGGACAGGTCGGTCTGTCGCTTTCTTTCGGGAACCATACCAATGTATTCTGCATAGAAAAAGGTTGACTCCCCATGCGCGGTCTTTTCTTTCTTCCCTATTTTTATTCCAAACAAGGCGTTCAGGTCACACATCATGATTACAAAGAACGTTCGTGCATGTCGGCGCATGTGTTTGGGCTCCTGTGGTTTTCCTTCTTTGAATACCATTCAGGTGAACGAACGGGGTTTCCTCTTCCTTGTGCTAGTTCTTTCTTTCCGGCACGCTAAACGCTTTCCTGTCTCCTTCGTGTCTCATTCTCTTCCTCCTTGGCCTCCTGAACATAATGCATATTACGTTTCTTTCATTCTCTTCTCTTTTTTTTTCTCTTTCTTCCTACAGGTTGTTTTAACTTCATGTACGCTGGGAAACAGTACACGGACGGAGGTGCTGGCAGGGAAAGTGCGGGCGCGCTGACGTCCGCTCTGAAGTCTCGGGCTGTCCGTATGGGGGCAGATGGGAAGGGAGCGGAGGACCTCTCGACTTTGTGCTGCTACCGGAAGGGGGACGTGCACGGTGGAGGTGTACATCAACCAACTCTCAATGGCACAAGCCTCCAGCAAAAATAAAAAAGGGATACTTCGGTGGTGAGTAGCCCTCTCTCTTTCGCTGTCTCTGTTCTTTCCTCCGTGATTGTTCCACCTAGAGGCTCTCAGCATCACTCAAAGACGCATGCAGATCATTATACCTCTTTCAGACATTCTCAAGTCCTCTGAGGTTGATCTCTTTTCTTTCTTCCTGTGAAATTAAATCTGCAGAGATTCAGTGTGGCTTTGGTGGCGGTGCCCCCGAGTTTTCCTTCGGACTGCACCCCATGCAGTCTCGGTGCAACGGCTCGGTCTGTGGACGGTGTTCTAATTCGGGTGAGGGCGACTCGCGTGATGGAGTCCGACGAGATGGGCGTCTCCATGCAGGCCCCTCTTCTTGCACCAGGGCAGGTCACAGGGCGATGTGGTGGGACAAGTCTTCATTCCCTGAAGGTGGGTAGGTGGGTTGGTTGGTGAGATGGAAATGAGTGGTGAGGGCAACTGAGAGAGAAGCATCATCATAGTATGGAGTATGAAGGCGTCGGAAGGAATTTGAGGAAGAGGCGTGCAGTTCCATGCCATCAAGACGCGCACGTTTGTGTTTGCTTCATTGGGGTGTCTAGACAGACCGGCTTGCATGGTCATGCAATTGCGAAGTCCGAAGCACTGAGTGTGCAGTGCTGTTTCTCAATGCTTCTTTTTTCTGCCTCATCTTTGTGTACTTGAGTGCGTGCAGGTGGTGCGTTCATCACTTTGCAGGAAAAGAGGAAAAGGAAAATTGGGGAGCCGGGTGATTAAAGAAAAGGTCTTTTATCATGCTTCCCGATTCCCCCTCGTCAGAGGGGGGTGTGTTGTGTTGCGTGCTCCGTAGTCTTTCCTCGGGGGCTCGGGAGGGGGTGTGTGAAAGTAAACGACGGTCCCGTTCCTGGTCGGATTCGCGGAGGGTGAATTTCTGTCCCGGCCTTTCCATTCGTCCCTTCGCCCCGAGCCAGAGAAAGGAGCGACGCACGCACGCGGCGGCCCGTCCACACGGGGTGGCGGGGCGCCTGCGACAGAGGTGTGCATGTTGTGAGTTCCATGGTATGGCCAGGGGCCCGGGGATAATGGCCTGCATGCACTTTGGCGTGAGAAATACACCCGAGGCACTCACCGTGTTGGTGTGTGCTCCGGGCCTTCATATTGGATTTATATAGGCCGATGGTGCGGTTATGCCATCGGAGGCTTCAGAATTAATTCCGGTCGAATTAATTTCAGACAGTCAGACAGACGTGCACAGCCGTTTCCGTCTGTCTGAGTAAGAGACTTGACCTAGGGATTGACAGAGCTTCATGTGTAGGATCTGTGCCGTGCCCTATGTCTCTCTATGGTTCTCTCTGTGCTCTGAGTATTGCACGAGGCCACCAGCAGGAGCCATCTGTAGACTGTGGGGGTTCATAGACTTTCTCTCTGGTGAATAGACTGATCAGGTATTTATTTTCGTCCATCTGTATCGGTCTAGACGAGTACGTTCGGTTAACGTTCTCGCTGTGGTCCTCTAATAGGAGAGGGCCAGGAATTTGGGAGTATAGCAGTTTGAGGAGACCTCTAGAAGGGCTAGAGGATCAACACGGGAGGGCCTATAAGATTCCACTAGAGGAATCACGAGAGAGGTGAGACTCTACTTTTTACTCTTACTTACTGAAAGAACATAAGCTGCATACACATTCCTGCTCTGTTTCAAATGTGTCAAGAAACTATAAAGAACACATCTCACATACAAACATGCAGTTGCAGCTAGCTAGCAGGAGAATAGTAGGAGAAAAACTGATGATTGAGGGTTTTGTTATGCATGCTGCGTCCTCAAAATACCCCAAAACTACATTTAGAGATGCCAACATATGCCATTTCACAAAATCTAACAAAATCTGGCAAACACCAATGCATACCACTTATGTACAAAATTCCATGTGCCACCTGTGCACTGCATGACAGTCTCTCTTTACTGTTTCTCCGGTCCTGGGCGGCATGCATCCTACCTAGGCATACCTATATAGGCATAGGGTCTGTGTAGGTCTGTGTTGTTGTTACTTAAAGTTTCAAATGCATGAACTCGGATACGCGCGCGCGCAATGCGGGCGAAGTGCATGCATGACTTAATTTAATTGATAGTTTTTTTTTCGTACGCGTGCATATCGGTATAATTGCATGCATGCACTGCTGTGCATGCAATGTATGCAGTGAATGCTTCGTCTATGGCGTCGTGTACATATAGACTTTAATACAATAAAGGGGTTCAGGGTCTCTCTTAGTCTCTCTCTCAGTGTTCAAACACACATGCATACGAAACACTAGCTGTCCTTTTGCACTTGCACGCATTGGGGATGCAGAACCAACAGGTGACTGCCCCCTTCCTGGAGGGAGTACTGCGGAGAGAGGAGACAGGCACCACGAGCGTCAACGCCCCGCCCGACCTTGAGGATGCGAACAACCTGAACGTGTCGGTGGCAGAAGAGGAGGAGCAGGGGGGGAGCCTGTCAGACATTGCGTCAGAAGAGGATGGCAGTCCCTCGGTGACGGAGCTCTACTGCCAGAGACTCCTGACATGTCTCAACATCCGACTCAGGGGCGTGGTGATCTGGTTCTTATGCACACTGGTCGCTACCGTCGTCGTGATCGGGTGGGCCGAGAAGCGGAAAGACCAGAGGTTCCCCACGATAGCACTCTTCGCGATGTTCTCTGCGCTTTTGTGTCTGCGCACTGCGGTATTTGTCCTTCGCTGGCTGGCGAAAAAAATCATGAGGCGAGTGGACCGGAACGAGGACAGCGCGATTACGATCGTGTTGACCTGTGTGGATCCTGCACTTTGGAATCTTCTGTTCGCACTGTGTGTGCTTCTTATGTGGGATCAGAGAGTGGTCAGGGACTTGTGGGTGTGGATGGATTCGGCTCTAGACCCTCAGGGGAATGCGGAGTGGGTGGAGGGGAACTACGTGAGAAAGGCGATCATCCTGCTTGTCTTGTTCCATGTGAAGGTCAGACGATTGAGTCTCTCTCAGATTCAATCCCTTGTGAGTTCTCATTTTCATCCTTCGTTCTCTTTCTTGTCAGCAGCCTCTCTGTCTCTCCATTTTTCCTGCCTGCCTGCCTGCCTGCCTGCCTTTCTGTCTGGCTGTTTGTCTGCCCACCTCTCTGTGTGAATGTCTCTCTGTATGTCCGCCTCTCTGTTTGCTTGTCTGTCTCTTTGTTCGCCCGTGTGGCCTCTTTCCGCTCTCCCCCTCCTTTGTTTTTTGTTTAGCGCACCTGTCTTGCTCTTTGTCCCTCTTTTTTTTTTCCTTTGGGTAAGTTGTGTGGGGATTGCTGCCCACCTGTCTCTCGTCGCTCACAGTCTACCCCAAAACCATGGCTTTGCTTTCATCGCAGCATTGCGTTCTCATGTGTACATATGATGTACACGCAGAATTTGATCGTCGTTACGCGTCTATGTGTGCGTGCAGAATTTGATTGTCGACGTCTGCCACACCTTCCTGTCCGTTGGCGCCTTCAAGGCCCTGAATTTGAATTTTATTTCATTCATCAAAATGAATTATTTGCGTGCAGAATTTGATTGTCGACGTCTGCCACACCTTCCTGTCCGTTAGCGCCTTCAAGGCCCTGAATTTGAATTTTATTTCATTCATCAAAATGAATTATTTGCGTGCAGAATTTGATTGTCGACGTCTGCCACACCTTCCTGTCCGTTAGCGCCTTCAAGGCCCTGAATTTGAATTTTATTTCATTCATCAAAATAAATTATTTGCGTGCAGAATTTGATTGTCGACGTCTGCCACACCTTCCTGTCCGTTAGCACCTTCAAGGCTCGGAGCTCGGAGCTTCTTGCCGTCGTGTTCCGCTTCAAGTGCCTCCTACGGCTGGATGCCTACGACTGCCAGAGAGAGACCGTCTCGGATCTGCTCTTCCGCCTCCCCGTGGAGCCCCGAAAGTCAAAGACACAGCGGCAGCAAGAAGCTTGGGTGGTCCCGGCAACCAGGAACTCGGTGTCTCCCCCGGTCGGGGAGGCCTCCGCTCTTCCACACAACCGCGCTGTCTCCCTTGCGCAGGTGGCGGCTGACATTGAGCCAGGGGTCCGGAGACGAACTGCACGTAGAAATATCGGGAGGTTAGTGGCTAGTGAGGAAGCTTCTCGTTTGGTGGGGGAGCAGAGAGAGACGGTGCGAGTTGGTCGGAGGACCGTGGGTGCGTCCTCGTTCTCGGCTGACTCCTTTCTTTCGTCAACCTCCTCGGGGCGGATTCCGAATAGGGTTCTTGGGTGGTGGAATGCAAATAGGGTAGTCAGATTCATAAGACGGTGGCCTCTTCTGGCGCTTGTTGGAGGTTAGTTGTGTGTGTTGGGCGGTTCGCTGTCTCCTTTCTTTTTGGAGGTTCGTTGTCTCCTTTCTTTTTGGAGGTTCGTTGTCTCATTTCGGTGCGAGTGGGGAGGGAGGGGTGGTAAAGGCATCTGATGGCATATGCCCCCCTGTGCTTTTCGTTGCTTTTGGGGGCCATGGATTTATTTGCCTGCTTTGTGAGAGTGCCTCCGTGTGCATGAGGTCGGAGCTCTTGATCTTGGGAAGATAGTTGCCCTATCTCTTTCTCCCTCTTTCTCTCTCTCTCTCTCTCTCTCTCTCTCTCTCGCTCTCTCGCTCGCTCCCTCTCTTTCTCTCTCTCTCTCTCTCTCTCTCTCTGTGTGTGTGTGTGTGTGTGTGTGTGTGTGTGTGCGTGCGTGTGAGTGAGTGAGTGTGTGTGTGTGTGTGTGCGAGCGTGTGAGTGAGGTTGTGTGTGTGTGCTTGCAGGCCGCGTTGTTGAGTTTCGTCACAAGAGAGTTATTGGCGAGAAGGCTCCGTTTCTCTTCAACGAGCTGCTCCAAAGGGAGGAAGATGAGAAAGAGGAGCAGGCAGAGAGAGAAAGAGAAAGAGAAAGAGAGCGGGAGAGGAAGGGGGAAAACCAGACAGACCCACTGCACGAGCAGCCCCAGGTGCAGGCGGTATTCCCTCCTTCGCCTTTTGCTGGCGGGACGTCGCCACGGCAGCAACATCGACAGCCGCACAAACAACTCAACTTTCGGCCAGGCCTCGAGAGAGAGCGGGAGAGACCGGGAGACGGACACGGAAACGAGGACCGGCACTTATCACGCTCTGCCACGTCGTCCACTTTTGGAGGCCCCGCTGCGTTCTATCGGGAGGCGTCATTGGACTTGAAGAGCCTGAGGAGGTACATGGGAGAAGAGGACGCAGAAAAGTTTGGCGCCTTTCTAGACCCGGGGGGGGATGGCCGGGTGACCGTCAGGGAGTTCACACAGGTACGGCCGGGGTGGGCTGAGGGGGTCCCCCGCAGTGTCCTAAGGAGAGAGAGGGGGGGG